>OY992895.1:30337498-30539137 GCA_963921405.1 Cepaea hortensis
ACGATCAGCGTTGCCAGTAGTGGGTTGTGCTCAATATTTAGTATTTCACTAATTCTGCTACGACGACATTGTGCGTTTTCTTGCAGTGCATCTTTGCTTCTTTCAGTTAGAAATGGAAAACAAAACCAAAGAAAGCTTCTATACTTAGACATCTTAAATTTCTAAACCTGGCCTCATTATACAGTATTTACTATATCTTCTTCTTCTTTCGTTAGCTTGAAATATGTCTATAACTGCAATGTTGTCTATTGTATGAATCTAACAGTCTTTTTTAGTTCACTCAGCGGTCCATAGAGTTTATCTTCCGCTGTTGTCTCTCTAGGCCAGAAGGTTTGCCTGGATATGTTGTAGTTTGGGCAGTCCTGGAGCATGTGCTCTGCTGTCTGCGACTTCAAACCACATGTACACATGGCTGAGTCACCAATCTTGAATTTTGTATACATGTGGTTGCGTAATCTATTGTGTCCGGTTCTGAGGAGCAAAATAATTACCTGTTCTGGTCTGTCCATAACGTGGTAGTCGTCTTGAGTAGGGTTTGGTGGCCTTCTGACTGACTTGATCATTCTTTTCTTTGGTGGAATGTAATGGGCACATCAGGCTGTTCTTCTTTTGCTCCTTCTTTAGCCAATCGATCAGCTCTGTCGTTTCCTGGTACTCCACAGTGGGATGGTATCCACTGTATGGTGACCGTATGCTGACTGCAAAGTTCAGAAAGTAGTGTCATTAGAACTGGCAATTTTCCAGACAGGAGTGTCTCTATTACTGATTTTGCATCTGCCAATATCACCACAGTTTATCTACCATGGCTGGTATTTTGTAATTTTTCTGTTTGCTATCTTGAATCCCTCAATTTCAGCATCATAGTTATGGCAGTACTTTCCTGTTGGAACTCCGGCCATGTCCCTAGTATTATTTGGGTATTCTATATACACTCCCGCTCCTCCATTTCGAATATCATTTTGCGCTGACCCATCTGTGTAGACTCGGATCCAGAGGTCCTGTGGGTATTCGTCATCAAGGAAGCTGAGAGTGACTGTCCTGCTCTGTACACTGCTCTGTTCTTCCTTGTCAAATATTCCTCTCACTTTTGTCTGCTGGATTTGTAGCGATAATCTATGTTCATCTTCCCATGGAGTTCGCTCTGGAATAGTTGTCTGAGGGATACCAACTGTGGGAAGATCGGTGGTTTCTCCGCAGAGTCGTTTGGCCTGGTGGATAAAACTACTTCATTTCAACCGCCCTATAGTTAAGTTTTCAAATCGGTTCTTCATAGGGTGGCCTGGCAAACTGAGGAACTTGTCTGCTTGTGTTAGTATTTTTGTATCTCTGCGTTCTCTCAGTGCGTGTGTCCTCCCCATTTTCTCCATTGCTACTATAGGGGTTGACCTCATCCCTCCTGTGATGACTTTAAGAGCTTGATTTTGCACCTTGTCCAGCTCTTGAAGTGTGGTTTTTGATGCTGAACACCACGAAGTTGACCCGTATTCCAGGTGTGGTCGTATGCTCTGTTGATAAACATTGCTAAGTATTGTCCCACTGGCTCCCCATGTGGTTCCATTTAGCTTTCTCAGGATGGTTAGTTTCCTTCTGGCTTTTGCAACAGCTTTTTTGATGTGTTTTCTCCATGTCAGCCTGTCATCAAATGTTACACCAAAGTAGGTTCTTTATCTTGTCGTAGGGGCGTTCCATTTATCTGGATGATCCCTGCCTTGTGTTTCGGAGAGAGGGTAAATAGAGTGGTGCTGCACTTGTCAGTGTTTATGCTGACACACCGTCTATCCGCATCTGTATGTGTTTTTTCTGGGATCGTATGGAAATGTGATCCCATATATTTTCATGTTGTCTGTGACTGTTATATATGAGTGCCGGTCGTTCGTAAAGCAATGGCAAACTACCGTAAACTTGCCAAGAAATCACAAAAAACCAAAACATTACAGTGACTGACTGCGACGTCCTGTAAAGGATATGCAACTAACTAAACTATAACTGCAATTATTTTTATTATTAGTGTATCCGTTACACTAGTCAAATTGTTATACATTCTGGTTCGAATACAAATAGTGTGTCTATCAGCCAGTCATACCTCACTTTCTGTCCTCGACTCTACCCACCATTCTTCGTTCACTTCTAGAAGAATGCATTACTTATTGAGCCTCTACCATATCAATATTTAACCCCACCGTGTTATATACCTTCAGTTGCAGGCTTTCGAGGAAGTTTTCGGTGGGTCGTGGAGAGAGGGACCTTCCTAAAGGGCATACTGTATGATGATTATACTTTCCACACTAGTTAGATGCATTACACCACCCCGTATAAATATCATCTTTATCATTATCGTCATCATCAGGTCATCACCATCGACAGCCCCTTTGCTATGATTTTAGCAAAACACAACTAAAGATTGCTGGCTTGAGATTGGCTATTTCGTAACGGTTAGGGTAGCGGACATTAATTGCTTATGCAGATAACACCGCTTTCTTCCCTACAACCAACACATCCATAATGAATATACGCCACACCTTCAGACAGTTTAGTGAGGGAAGTGGGGATAACATAAACATACACAAATCTAAAATAATTCGTCTTGCGAAGTGGAAGAATTAAGCTCCTCCCCCCCCCCCCCCCCCACCCACCTCCAAAATCTAACAGTCACAGACATCATGAAAATATAAGGGATCACATTCTCTTGCGATCCCAGAAAAACACGCACAGAAACATGGCAATCACTGACAAAACAAATTATAGACATACTACATACATACAAATACAAAACATCGACAATGTCTGACAGAGGCACAGATGTAAACAACTTCATCATTCCTATGATAACATATTATAAGCTACAGTGGAGTCAGGGAGTTTCCGTGGCGAAGTGGTCAAGCCGTTTCATTCGGGCTCCGAAGTTTGTGGGTACGATTCCGGGCCGCGTCCTTCGGTTCACGAGTGAAATTTTACGGAGACTCCTGTGGGTCGTCGCTAGAGCTACGGAGTTTGTGCTTTGTGCGATGCTTTCCGTGCTGCGGAAAGAGACCGAGCCATATGGGATAAAACCCGGTGCAATGAAGTCGACCTTGTAGACTTTTAAGCGACTTTTTAAAATTAAGATACAGTGTTAGATCTCCCGAGACATATAATCACAGACATAAACAAGCACATCAGACATGTCATCTTCAGCAACTCCATTCACAGTATACAACACAAAACACTAATATAAGCTAAGAAACAAGGAGGACTAACACTACAAGGCTTACACACAATCATACAAGCATTAAGAATCTACTATGTAGGACACATCGTCAATCATCGGGACTAACACTCACTAGCATTATTATATTACATTGCAAATAGAATACACCGGCTTAGGAAAATAGATAAAACAGCACCACATTATTACGACGCACTACCAGAATTGTAAATGTATGCAAGTAATACAAGGCTATGAACATTCAACACAGCTGATAACCAAGCAGATATAAAAATACAAGCACCACCATTACAACTGAGAATCAAAAGAGGATGCAAATACTACATTAAATACTATAGCTTTACTTTAACTAACACAACAAACACATCACACCAAAAGCCAAGGAAATAACATACAGACTAAATTACCGACCACAGAAAGAAAAGCACAGATAGTTTAGTTTAGTCGATGGATCACCGTTGCACCGGCGAGGATCCTTAAATACTTTGGGTAGATTTCTAACTCAAAATTGTGCTCGGACAGCGCCGTTAGGCTACTCTTTTTCGATTTCCAACTGCCAAGGGATTGTTTACGTGCGCAACAATACATACGGGCGTCCGATCTCACTACCCAGAAACCAGGGTAAATTTTATTACTAGACGTCCACGTGAAAAAATCCCGGTACTCACCGGGGCCTGAACCCGAGACCTTCAGCACTCGAGGAGGACACAATACCTCGAGACCACGCAGCCCCATATGAATAGTACAGAGATCGAAGTAAATAGCACCATGCCAACTATGCAGACACACCATTCAATAAACAGAAAAACATATACTATACTTGTACAACAATCACAGCTACTCAGACTGCTACAACAACTAATAGAAACACACACAAACAAGAAAACTGACAAATACAAAGCAATCTTCCTAAACAAAATGCCTACAACCACAAAAGACAAAAACGCAAAACAGCTGAATACAGACACGCAATCTGGTTTAGCCGAAACTCTGCCACTCACAGTCATCACACAATAAGCTCACACACATTACCACACATTTTAGCATAAAATGTCCCAGCTACTCTCAGATTAAGCAAACTTCAACTCCCATCAAGTACACGCTTCATACTATACATGTTCAAGCACATAATTTCACATATAGTTCTATATTCCTAATATGTACCACTGAACTCAATTAACCATTCTTAGTATTATTGCCATTATTTATGATTTATTATCTCTAGTTTCACCTTTCCTTTCCACCCCAAAAAATACCCCTCTATTTACAGGAGTGTACATTACCAAAAATGTATTAATATGATCGTCAAGAACCAGTATTTAGAAACAAAAATGATATAATTAGGCTCGTAGATCATTTTAAAAAAGCAAACATATTTACAATACCCGTCATTGGAGGGCCTGAATCAGCACATTTTCCTTCTTTGTCACGGGGCTGTAGTAAATTACTGTTTGGTAAGCGGTCTTATTTATGTCATTATCTAAATTACTGTCTCTCATTATCTAATGTTTAGTTTTGTACACATCTTCTACAGTTTCATATTCTGCTTAAATTTTGTGTTCAGGTAGCTCAATCTTTGCATGGAATTTAGGCCTCTTATCGTAGGCTCTATTTTCTCAAGTACTGTTCCCTGTCAAGAATCAGTTTGTGATGAAGGTTCTGGAAGAGCTGTGGTATGTCTTGTACACAGTTGTGTTCACTGTGTGAGGAGGCACTTTGCATTTTCTCCCACTGTGTCAGAGTGATATGGATTTCTGTGGAGCCTGTTTATGGCAATCATTACATACAGAAAGAAACTAGCCATCCTGAGAAAGCTAAGTGGAACCACATGGGGAGCCAGTGGGAAAATACTTAGCAAAGTTTATCAACAGAGCATACGACCACACCTGGATTATGGGTCAACTGCGTTGTGTTTAGCATCAAAAACCACACTACAGGAACCGGACATGGTGCAAAATCAAGCAATTAGAGTCACCACAGAAAGGATGAGATCAACCCCTATAGTGGAAATGGAGAAGATATGGAGGACACAAGCACTGAGAGAGCTCAGAGAAAACGCTAATACAAGCAGAACAGTTCCTCAGTTTGCCAGGAAACCCTATGAAGAACAGATTTTAAAACTTAGCTATGGGGCGGTTAAAAAGAAGTTGTTTTATACACCAGGCCAAAAGATTCTGCAGAGATGTACAGTTGGTATCCCCCTGACAACTATTCCAGAGCGAACGCCGTGGAAAGATGAACATAGACTATCACTACAAATCCAGACAAAAGTGCGAGGAGTAATTGAAAAGGAAGACCAGAACAGTGTACAGCGCAGAACAGCCACTCTCAGCTTCCTTGAAAAAGAATACCCACATGACCTCTGGATCCGAATCTACACAGATGGGTCAGCACAAAATGCTGTTCGAAATGAAGGAACGGGAGTGTACATAGAATACCCAAATAATACTAGGAACACGGCCAGAGTTCCAGCAGGAAAGTACTGCCATAACTATGATGCTGAAATTTAGGCAATCATGATATCAACAGAGAGATTACTAAATACCAGCCATGGTACTCAACCTGTGGTGCTATTGACAGATGCAAAATCAGTACTCGAGGCGCTCCTGTCTGGGAAATTGCCAGTACTAAGGACACTACTTTCTTAAGTTAGCAGAGCAGATCGATTGGCTAAGGAAGGAGCTAAAGAAGAACAGCCTGATGTGCCTATTACATACCACCAAAAGAAAAGAATGATTAAATCAGTCAGAACGCCACCAAAGCCTGCTCAAGACGACTACCACGTTATGAATAGACCAGAACAAAACATTATTCTGCGCCTCAGAACAGGACACAATAGATTACGCAACCACATGTATACAAAATTCAAGATTGGTGAATCAGCCATGTGCACATGTGGATTGGCGTCGCAGACGGCAGAGCACATACTTCAAGACAGCCCAAAATACAACATATCTAGGCACACCTTTTGGCCCAGAGAGACAACAGTGGATGATAAACTCTATGGACCGCTGAATGAAATTAAAAAAAAGATCGCTAAATTCATAAGTAGAACGATGGAAGAAGATTAGATAGCTGTTTACCTGCTGCCTTCTTATGAAGACAAACAGTGCTCCTGTGACAATTTACGTCCTGTGATGAATTTTGTTTTGTTTTGGTCTGTTCTTTCAATATTTTGAACATTTAAAAATATTTTAACACTTTCTAAATTTTTACCATGTCCACTATTTAAAAAAAAAAACGTGCATAGAAGCCATCTTTTGTATTAAATTAAGTTTAAATTTCATGAGAAATCACAAATTGTCTTGGACTTGATTAAAAACCTGTTTTCATCATATTTTTGTGCTATCATAAGATGCTCTTCTGATAAATGAAGCTACTCATTTGATCTGTTTTTGTAATTTATTGTAAGTTTTAAGGAAATTTTGTTATTTAAGTACATTAAATTGTTATCTAAACTAACATAGTGTAACTGTACTCATGGTCATTTGGTCTATCATATTCTGGGAATCCTTTGTCTCGTACAACAAAGGTCCTGTCTGCCTGTAAACCAGGGAATTTATTCCCACATCACAGAATCCATCCGACGTGTATTCAGACATTTCGTCTACACTTCAAAGGCTAACTACCGCCTTGCAGACGTATGGCGCTATTGTCCGTTTCTCGAACAACCCACATCATACAGAAATGCCGGCAGTGTGCAGACAGTTTTCGCGACTTGTTTATTCCACATTCTCCAACTCATCAAAGGGGTTTGTCGGTTTTTGCTAGACGACCTTAACGTCGTTCTATCATCGATCGAAACATCAAGTTTTTCTTTTCGTGACAACCAGCTAATAGAGCTATGCTGGCGAGAAGGACAAGTAGCACAGGATTCAAGCATCATAACACTGTAAAAGAACAAGGGCGATCGGAGCGACTGCAACAACTATAGGGGTATCTCACTTCTGTGTATTGTTGGAAAAGTATTTGCCAGAATTGTTCTGCGCAGACTGCAAGTCCTAGGAGATCAAGTCTATCCCGAATCACAGTGTGGCTTTCGATAGAACCGGTCTACCATTGATATGATATTCTCATTGCGACAAATGCAAGAGAAATGCCGTGAACAGAATCAACCACTGTTTATTGCCTTCATCGACCTCGCAAAGGCATTTGATTTGGTCAGACGGGAGGGTCTGTTCAAGGCACTAAAGAAGATTGGCTGCCCACTAACTCTTTTGTCCATTGTGGAATCGTTCCACACAGGCATGAAAGGTGTAATCAAGTTTGGTGGTGCAACTTCTGAAGAGTTTGAAATCAAGAGTGGAGTTAAGCAAGGTTGTGTACTAGCTCCCACCCTCTTTGGAATATACTTTTCCCTTCTACTGAAATATGCCTTTCGTGATCAGGATGGTGGAATATACATTCACTCACGCTCAGATGGCGGCGGCTACAATGCTCAGAGATTGAAGTTCAAGACCAAAATTAGGAGGGTACTGATCAGAGAGTTGCTTTTTGCAGATGATGCTGCAGTTACACCCACTCTGTGGAAGAATTGCAATGTCTATTATCTGCAATCTCCAATGTTTGTTATGAATTTGGTTTAACAATTAGCAAAAAGAAAACACAGATTATGTCACAAGGTGCACATGGGGTATCATCAATCTTTATTGACGACGCCGAACTAGAGATGGTAGACCATTTTACATATCTAGGATCAGTGGTAAATAGCAAATTATCCCTAGATCAGAAAATCAACATCCGGATTGGTAAGGCAGCAACAACAATGAACAGGTTAAGAAAAAGAGTCTGGGAGAACAGGAAGCTTACTGCCAAAACAAAAGTCCTTGTCTATCAAGCCTGTGTCCTTAGTACTCTTCTCTATGGCAGTGAAACCTGGACAACTTACTCACACCAAGAGAACAATTTAAACAGCTTTCATATGCGGTGTCTGCGAAGAATTCTTGGTATTAAGTGGCAAGACAAAATCACAAATACTGAAGTATTGGAAAGATCAGGTTGTGTAACTGTTTATTCCATGCTCAGTCTTCGTATGGATAGGACATCTTAGGAGGATGGATGATGGTAGAATACCAAAGGACATCTTTTTTGGTGAATTACAGATGGGTAAGAGATCTCAGGGTCGGCCTCTACTACGGTACAAAGATGTGTGCAAGCGAGACATGATTGATACAGGCATTGATAATGCACATTGGGAGCAAACATTGGGAGCAAGTCGCCGATGAACGTGTTGCATGGAGGCAAACATAAGAAATGGAATAAAGACAAAGGATAAAATTATTGCAGATAAGTCACACACCGAGTGTGTGAGATGTAAGATGGTGCATGATGGTGGAAATGACCACGTGTTCACATGCACCCACTGCGAACGAACATTTACAGCGCGAATTGGCCTTATCAGTCACATTCGCTACCGCCATAGGTAAAAGTTATTATGACTTATTATAGCACAAACTATTGTCTGTCAAGACGGCAAGGTGTCAATGTTTACATTAGGATAGCAATAGGCATGGTTTAGTGAGTAAGTATTTCGTAGGTTAAGCTAATAGTAAACAAAGAATTTGGAACTAGATACGATCCTTTTTATTAGTAGTGAATTAATTAAACGTGTCACCTTGTTATACAATCGGCTTCGAATACATATAGTGTTACTATCTGCCAGTCATGCCTGACTTTCTGTCCCCCTGCCTATCTGTCATTAAAAACTGTCAATCACTGCCAATTTAGTACCTTCGGTGTATGGCAGAGGGATCTTTGAGCCTGAAGAATTAAGGCCGCCTGGCTAGTGCAGTCGCACTGCGAACTGTGCAGGTTAGGATTTTCTTTTTGCCCCCGACAGAAAAAAATTCCACACCTTTCCGAGGATCGAACCCGGGTCTCCTGAAGGAGAGTCCGGCGTTCTACCCACTCGGCGAGCCGCTTCTCGCTCCCTGCCTATCTAACATTCTTTATTCACTTCTAGAAGAATGCATTACTTATTAGCTTCCATAACAATATATGACTTGACCGTGTTGTGTACCTTCAGGTGTAGGATATTGTTGACGTTTCCTCACCATCCACGTTAAGTATCATCATCATGATGATCATTATCCCCTTTTCATAAATGTCGTAAGAGGCCACTAGTGATTGTTTTCGGGAGATTAGTTACATTTATTAGTTTCATAACCAACCGTGGAATCATCATCATCATCATCATCATCATCATCATCATCATCATCATCATCATCATCATCATCATCATCATCATCATCATCATCATCATCAACATCGTCATCATCATCTCTATGCCGTTGATGTCATAAGAGGCCAGTAAGGATTGTTCGCTGAGATTGGCTATTCCAAACCGTCGAAAACTTTAAAGACAAAATAAAACCAACCATCTAAAAGCTCTTGTCGCCTGTTGATTGAGATCCTATGATCCATTGCCGGTGTGTCACTGACCACATCATCCATCCAGTGCCGAATCATCTAAACTATATGGGTCTATAGTATGTCCCACAAAGAATGCCTTCATTCACGATCAATTATTTTGAAAACTGTCTGTTGCATCGTTAAGAAATTTTTCCCGCCGTCATATATTTACCCCCACCCAAGGAATACGTCTTTGATAGGTCCAACAGCAACTTAAATCATTGAAAGCGGCAACATTTCTTTGATGTTTTGGGGGAAATGTAGTTAATTCACGCTAACAAACTAGTCTTACAGTAAACCACGTTATTTCTGGTAAGCACACAAGTACAAGGCGTAGCCAGATTCGTATGGGAGTGGGTGCAATAAAAAAGTAGCTTAAGGTAGCATTGCACCGGGTTTTTATCTCATGTGGCTCAGTCTGTTTCCGCAGGGCGGAAATCGTGGCACAAAGTACGAACTCTGTATCTCCAGCGACGACCCTCTGGAGTCTCCGAAAAAATGCACTCGTGAAATGAAGGAATCGAACATACAACCCTCGGAGCCCGAGTCAGACGGCTTGACCACTTCACCACGGAGACTCCCGAGAGGGGTACAATGTGTAATATTAGTAAAGACAGAGAATGTACAGAGGTATGGGGTGAATAATGTGTAAATTGACAGGAAAGTGGAAGGAATATATTTCTTACCTTATTTTTCATTTCCTTCTTGTTTCTTCAGCTGCTGGCTAATAATTGTACACAAGTATTCATGTTAATAGGATACATTTAGCTTTTTATATTGAGTTCGTGAAAGCTTCCAAATAGCTGTGCGTTAATGTGCGTATGGAGTGACCAGTAATGATACCGCAATTTAGTCATCATGTTTCCATTTTTAAGGATCTGTTCAGCTGTCTGTGTAGTTTGTTCACACGTACACATGGGTAACAGACCAGCTTTGAGTCTTCGTGAAAGACTGTCTACTCTGCTGTTTATCGTCAGAGACGGAACATGATTACCTGTTTTGCACTATGAAAATAGTTGTCAGTGTCTCTGTAGTGGGCTTTCTTCTTAACGACCAAGATGTTGGACCTCTTTTCATTGAAATTTATAGATTGATTCGTATGCACGTGTGTTGTCCCCTAATTTGACAACGTGTTTGCTCTCACGTTTCTTGTTATGCCACAATATGTCAGTTTCCACCGCAATATTACTCTTCTGTTGGTATTCAATGCGTTTAGTGTGTGTGTGTGTGTGTGTGTGTGTGTGTGTGTGTGTGTGTGTTCAATGCCAGTTGTTTGTCACCGCTGAGGGCTTGCGGAATTGAAAATTCATCACTGTGGAATACACACTGTTGCCATTGACATTATGCTGATGCTGTAATGTTTAGGGCCTGCAATTCGTCTGAATAGTTGGAGCAAAATATATCAAGGGATGGAAGTACTGTATTCTCGAGCCAGTCTCTAAATACATTACCATTGATCTCATTATGATAATCCCTATGCTTTGATACGAACACGAGCTAAGCATTATGTAGTAAGCCATTGTGAGTACTACCAGCATAGGCTATGACCAAACGGTGTCCTTTACTACTGGGCATATAACGCTTTATCTTTCCATCCATTGATTGCCATTCCTTTTCACTTGTGTGGTGCGCATTGATCCACGTCTCATCCAAATACACTATGTCATAATTTTCTATGCGCATTTCCCTTATTTCGCGTAGGTATCTGCTTCTCATGGCTCCTAAATGCGGTTGCTCGCAAAGATTATTTCTACCGCCCTTGTACTTTCAAATAGTGAAGATAATGTCCTTATAATTTTCCACAAAGTTGTTTTGGATAGCTCTATGTTATTGTTCTTTCTGAACTAAACCCTAAGTTTTCTTACAGTCACTGTTTCTTTGGCATCCAGAATTTTTATAATGCTGGATAGTCCTGGATATAAAATCCAAAATGTTTATAATTTTAGGAGTCTCCGTGGCGAAGTAGTCAAGCCTTTTGACTCGGGCTCCAAAGGTCGTGGGTTCGATTCCGGGCAAGATCTTTCGGCTCACGAGTTACATTTTTCGGAGACTTCTGTGGGTCGCCGCTAGAGCTGCGGAATTCGTGCTTTGTGCGATACTTTCTGCGCTGCGTAAAGAGACCGAGCCATATGGGATAGAACCCGGTGCAATGAAGTCGAACCTGTCGACTTTTAAAAGCATTTTTATAATAGCTCGCCTTATGACATCTTTGTCAAAGCTGTCTACAATAATCTTTCTACCTACCGTTTTCTTATTGCGTGGTGGTTTAATTTCAGATTCTTGCACCCATCGACTCAAACCCAATTCAAGCACTGTTCTTTTTTCGGAATTAGTAATAGTATAAAACAGTTTCCTGTGATCAGCTTCTTGACAAAAATATGTGTACAACTTCATAGCGATTCTTGAAGTGTACAATTTCGCATTAAATCCCATTGAAAAATATTCACACATTTCAATGTTAGCGATAAGTGGTAAGATTTTAAAAAAAAAAAAAAAACATATTAATCAGGTTTCATGAAATAACCCACATTTTGAGACACCTCTGAACAGTCCTTGTTTGAACAACGCGGGTAGTTGGCTTAAGGCCAATCCCTTCAAAACACGTACAATATGTTGACTTTGAGCGCCGATTGTCTGGCTACGCTGTAATACATTTAAAATTATGAATTTCATTTCAGACCCGTAAATTATAAACCGCATGTAAACAAACTTTGAAATCTGCTGTAAAATCTCCAGAACAAAACCTTTTTTTTTTGTTGGGTGGACATAATGATAAGGTTATATACTAAATCTCATAATTTTCCCTCAGTTGGTTACTGAGATATGGATGTTTATATTGCGGCAAACAAATGTGGACATACTATAACACTGTATGCCTAACGCGTCTTAATGCTTATGAATCGTTCCTGTACATTTCACTTAGTTTAATCCATTACGAGATGGAAAGGAGAAGAAGAAGAAGAAGAAGAAGAAGAAGAAGAAGACGAAGAAGAAGAAGAAGAAGAAGAAGAAGAAGAAGAAGAAGAAGAAGAAGAAGAAGAAGAAGAAGAAGAAGAAGAAGAAGAAGAAGAAGAAGAAGAGGAAGAAGAAGAAAAAGAAGAAGAAGAAGAAGAAGAAGAAGAAGAAGAAGAAGAAGAAGAAGAAGAAGAAGAAGAAGAAGAAGAAGAAGAAGAAGAAGAAGAAGAAGAAGAAACATCGACAATCGATGAGTGATGTGGTCTTTAATTTGCCGGCCCCCTTTGCTCCCCAGAACACTTCCTGATACATTTTAATTCTACGTTGACCTGGAAGCCCTGCTGATTTGTTTAAATAATCGGATAAGGAATTGGAACACATGACAAACCAGTCGACAGACAAGTGTTCTAGCCACTGCGCTAGCGTGGGCTTCACCATAATCATGTGCCCATGTCGTAATTCCATCACAGAATGCGTAGATTAAACTATATTGTTTTACAAATTTAGCAACAATAAAGATATAATGGGAAATAACACTATTTAACGTAAGGGGCATAATCGTAATTGGACTTATCGTTTTAATATCAATTTTTTTTTTTTGGGTAATAAAACATAATTGCTACGGAAACGTTAAAAGCACGCATTCAAATTTACAATTTTGCACGCTCCAGTTTCATAATTTTTTATTTTTTTAAACAACCGCATTAAGTAACTGTAATTCTGTATTTCTATATGTATAATATTGTAAAGCATTTTCTCTTCTAATAAATATTTTACATTACAGTTAATTGGGGTATTGTACTTATTTTTTTTGCCAGCCCGATTCACTTGACAGCACTTCTCAGCGCTATCAAGCCAAGACGCCTTATAATTTCAAGCTACCTGATACGGGGGAGAATGGTACGCAAAAACAACAATAAAAAGCCACAGCCAAGCAAGATGGGCAGCAAGGGAACCGCCAACCCTGCACAGAGGATGAATGTGGAGAACCTGCCTGCTAGCTGCACTAAAGGCCATTTAGATAGTCAAATCATCTGATGCTACCACGAGAAAGACGGATGTCAGCCCACCACAGACAAGAGCCAAGACAGCCGCGAAGAAGGAGGAGAAAGACACCAGAGTCGGTAATGCCGACCTCAAGACAGCCAGATGGGTTGTAAAACGTGTTCAAGTGGAGCTGTCAGATGAAGAAATCATGAAACAGCTACAGGAGGAAAACCTACACATGAGAATCCTGAAGGCACAGCGGATCTTGACATACTCAAAGATACCAACCTCACTGGCGGTGGTGACGACTGAGGGCAACGAGATTCCACACCAGGTGTCAATGAACAACATAACTCAACAACCTGATTGGTTTATACCAAGAATCAACCAATGCTCAAGATGCCAGAGGGCCGGCCACAGTCGAACAATCTGCCGCAGCAAGACTGAAATCTGCCGTTACTGTGCCGATCACCACACATTCAGGGAGTGTCCGCTGGCAAAACAGGACACCTACTTCAGAGCACCCAATAACAAGAGGAAATGCGCCAACTGCATGGGCAATCATGGAGCTAGGTACCTGGGCTGTCCGTACCTCCAAAGACATAGAGATATATTAAAGATCGCCATAACGACGAAAACACCATTCAAAGAAGCAATACGGAGGTGCGAGACAGCACCATGCATCTCGCAAGCGGAAAAATCAATGTTGCAAAGCCAGATTGACGAATTAAAAAGTCAGATCAAGCTGCTCCTAACACCGTCACAAACCAGTGACAATGAAAAACTGCTTGCGGAAATGAAGGAGATACAGCAAAGCATCAAAAAAGAGATGGAGCGCATGGCCGAGTTGAAGAAGGAGAACGAAGAAATCTTACAAATTATCAAGACCGAAAGAGAATTGCACAGAGCTGAAATGAAACTAATGCAAAACAAGCTAGATGAACCCATTACGCCAGATGTAACTCAACTGGAAAATATCGACAAACTGATGACGACAATCCACAAGAAAGAAGACAAGAAGATGCAAGATGAAGCCAACACCATGCCCAGGCAAAAACAGCAAACTAAGGACGCCAGCCCAGCCATGATGCCCAAAAAGAGTCAGGGGAAACCAGAAATCAACCAGACTCAACAAGAAAGTACGAAGAAAACCTCCGACAAACCGGAAGAAGACTGGGGCATATACAAGAAAGGAGCATCAAGTGCTGAACATGCCAGGGTTTGGAATATTATCGAAAGACGGAACGAACCAAAAGTCAGAGCAGCAATGAAGGAGCCTCTAGACAGCCCTACATGGTTCAAAGAATATAAAAGGGGAATGAATAGCCTCAGACAGAAAATGAGAGAAGAACGACAAAAACAAACAGATGCATGGTCCACCAACAGCTCCAGATTAGAGGAAGAGAAAGACTAACCAATAACTTCACAAGAAGCCAATATGATGACAGCACTCTAGCACAGCAGACGAGCCAGAAGCCAACACTGCCAGAAGAAACTGCCTAAAAATACACAAAGGGAAAACTTGCCGGCCAACGAATCCCCCTTGATGACGTCACAGACATAAGATAAGCCAGCTTTTACTGGCACACAGAGAAACTAACAATTCACGCACCATGAACCACCGCTATTATAACCGATGCCACACGGGCTGGTTGAAACAAAGTGGAAAGTTTTGTTTTTTTCCAAATTGGACGGACGGACGGACGGATTGTACTTAACATTCTTTTCACTTGAATCTGTGTGATTTTTGGCAGACACATTTTATAGTTTCTAATTCAATAAATTTTTGTCAGGCCTTTTAAAGGCCAATTAAAAAAAAAAAAAAAAAAGACACATTAACTTGTGCCTTTTAACTGGAAATAAAATTGCAGCACTCTTCCAACGGAAAGTAGTTCTTAGATGTGGCATTTCGACTTCGGAACCAACAACAATATATCCTGGCCTACCACAGGTATCACCATTATATCCGGTGCTGTTCAACACCTACACTGTAAGGATCACCAGCGAGCAGATCACTGAACCATACGATACATCGACAATGTTTTAGTGTATCGTCAGGGCAAGGATAGAGATCAGGTTGCTGTAGAACCACAGACCGAACTCAGTCGCATAAGTAATTGGTGTGTTGAAGCTGGCACAATGGTCAACCAAATAAAAGCAACAGTGATGTGGTTCTCGTTGAATAATCATATTGCCAACACTCCAACACCAACTGTAAAGCTGTGTTCAGAGACGGTGGAAAGAACGCAGACAATGAACTACCTGAGGATACGCTTTGACCAAGGCCTTGCTTATAATGAGCACATAGACCAGGTGATAACAAAGGCCAATCTGGGCTTGGCTGCGATGCGAGTGATGGCGGCAGAAAACTGTGAGAAGCGCCATCTATGTCTTTTATACGAGGGGCTGGTCATGTCTGTTTTGGAGTATGCGATGGCGATCTGACCTCAGCCGTAAGCAGATAGAAAGGATGGAAAGGATACAGAACGAAGCTATGCGCATTATCCTTAGATGTTCAAGAGATACAGCATGCAGAGCGATGCGCTACCTTCTTGATTTTCCAACCATTGAAGACAAAATACAAATTTGCAGACTACGTGCCTACCTCAGAGTTAACCCAAACACACAACATCCACTGCATAGTGAAATTAGGAAGGTGAAGGGCAGCAGGTTAAAAAGAGGAAGGTCGTGGATGGGTCAAGCCGAAGACATTCTTCAACAGGTGTGTTAACTGGAAGACTTAGAACCTGGCGAGGAGTGAGTACAAGTGCCAACAGATTTCTGTTTGCATCCAACCAGACAGAAAATGCAGACAAGAAAATCCGGCTGCTGTGGAGACGGAAGTACAACCGTTGATTTTGGAGAATTCGCTAGACGGTAATGCTGTCATTTACTCAGATGGGTCGGTCGTCCGACGCGTGAGAAGCTCATGCGCCTTTACAGCTCAGGCCGGAGGGAGAATTGTGATGGAGGACTCCGGTGCTTTTGTTGAGAACAGAAGCAGCCTGACTTTGGAATTCATGGCAGTAAGTAAAGCATAACATGGCTTGAGACACAGACATTGAATAGGGCATGTTTCCTAAGCGACTCAATGAGCGTGCTCAAGAGTATAGTAACTGGGTGCATCTGAAGAGAGTGATTGCTGCCTCTGGAGCGGTCTCGGCTGGCAAAGATTAGCTTCATCTTCGCGCCCAGGGCATGCAGGAGTACAAGGAAATGAGCGGGCTGACAAGCTCGTAGGTAAGGCTATTGTGGAGGGCGGACGCACCTGGACCAGGTTGGCATTCTGAATGCTCTACGAGAAGTAAGACTTTTGCGAGAACCAAGTGATGACTGTGAATCTATAACCATGGTCAGACTGCTAGAGCAGCAAATTAAAAGATGCGTAGCCAAACAAGAACACTACGCAGGAAGCCAAAGTTGATTGATAAACCAACACAGAACTGGCGTCGTTAGCCGCTACACGCTGCGGGATTTGCTGAGGAGGGGATCCGAGCACTTATGAACTGAATGGTTCGATGTGCAATGAGGATGACTTGTCGACTAACTAACTAACTGACTGGAAATAAATTAGGATAACATGGTTTAGTGAGTAAGTATTTAACCAACTATAGTAACCGATTGTCTGGTCTTAGTTCAAGCTCATAGTAAACAATGAATTTGGAAATAAATACGATCCTTTTTATTATTATTTTATTATTGTATGAATTAAACTTGTCACCTTGGTATACAATCGGTTTCGAATACAACTAGTGTTACTATCTGCCAGTCATGCCTGACATTCTGTCCCCCTGCATATCTAACATTCTTAATTCATTTCTAGAAGAATGCATTTACATATTAGCTTCCATAACAATATTAGACTTCACCGTGTTGTGCACTTTCAGTGTAGACCTTTGTGGATGTTTCATCAGCACCCACGTAAGTATCATCATCATCATCATCATCACTTCTATGCCATTGATGTCGTAAGAGACCACTAGTGATTATTGGCGTCAGATTAGTTACATTCATTAGTGCCATCACCAACTGTGGAAATAGTATCATCACCAACATCATCTCGTAAGAGACCACTAAGGAGTGTTGGCTGAGATTGGCTATTTCATTCCGTCATAAACTTCAAAAGAAAAATAAAATCAACTATCTAAAAGGTTATTAACATCCAAAAACAAAAACTATGATAATTAGCAGTGAAAAGGAAAGGTTATGAATGATCATCACAGTAAACGGGCAGAAACAAGCAACAAGTAACAAGTTTCTCCTACCTTGGACATATAATAACAGATGATGGCAGAAGTGAAATAGAAATCAAAAAGAGAATAGGAATGGCCAAAAATGCTTTCAACGGCATGAAATGAGTATTAACATCTAGAGAGATTAATAAGACATTAAAAATTAGAATTGTCAAATACTAAGTATATTCAACGCTTCTGTATGGCGCGGAAGCCTGGATATTGAATAAGCAACTAGAAAGTCGCAAAGATGCCCTGGAGATGTGGATATACAGACGAATATGTCATATTTCTTAAAACAAAAAACAATAAAATGCAGAGGTTCTAGAAAAACTGGGAAAGTCAAGGCGAGAGACAGACTGTGTTGGAGATTCATAGCAGCAAACCTTCATTCTGGAGACGGCACTTTATTGATTGATTCATAGTGGTGGACAATTTGCACGAAAACAGATCTGATAATTACAGTTAAATTGTAGAAACTCTCAATCTGAAGTATAAGATTCTTGGCTGTAACTTGTCTTTGAAATTTCACTTTCTGGATTCTCATCTGGATTTCTTTACGTCAAACTTTGGAGCTGTCTGTGATGAGCATGGTAAACGATTTCACCAGGACATTGATGCTATGGAGACAATGTATCAAGGCAATTGGAACACTTCAATGCTTGATGTTTACTGTTGGTCTGTGATAAGAGAACCCTCATCAATTGACTACAAGGAACAAGCAAAGAGAGCTTGAATAGTGACTGAATAATGAAGGAATTGATACAAATGTGCATGTTTAAAACATTATATGAGAACATTAAATGATGTTTTTAATGTTTCTATCATGTTATGTTCAAATATAAATTAATTGTAACCACAATTTTTTTTTTTATAATGCTTGTCAGCGACATATGCGCTGCAGCTTTTCAAGACTCCGCTACTTTCGCACTGCACGAAATAACAATTCATGACATTTGCGAAAGGAATGCAATTTATTCAGAGCCGACATTTGAATGGCTCTACGAGCGTTAGGTTTCATCATCATTACACAATATGAATACATTAACGTGATGATAGATGATGCTAGCATTTCACAATCTAAATGAACAGCCCTATGTTTGCCTATGGCCTAGAAAGCTATCGCATTGGTCAAGGATACGTCTGCTCTCTCTACCGTCTCCAGTCAGTCTGTCCACACGCTACACATTGCGTGGACAAGCACGGACACTTTACTCTACGTGCAGTAGCTATTATTGCGTGCCTGGTCTTGCCAGCACGCCGGCTAGTGAGTTCGAGTAACCTGGCATATCACGGTTACTCGCAAGGACCAGCTACCCAATTGCTTGGGGAAAGCCCTCGCTCATCTGTACGTATCGACCTCTGGTCTGACACAAATGTGTCTCCTTGTGAGGCTATTAATAGTACTCGGTGTCTTCCCTGTCTGGTGTCTCTCTACTAGACTAGTGTTAACTCATTACTCCTGTAAGGCCTTATTGGGGATGCTGACAGGGTCCCCTCCTCTCCACGAAGTGTTACTTCCCTTTTTCTCATGTTTGTAACACTTCTGGTCACAAAAGAAAAATTGGTTGTCCCAATTTTGTCAGATCTCCAATAAGTATAGAACTTTCTAGTTTGGGGATAGAACAATATCTTCTACCTTCATTCACAGTGTTCTATCTATTCACTTGGCTAATTTAGTAGCCCATGTCTCAGTATAGTTGGTTCTATAGATATCTTAGGGATTGGTAGTGAACCGGAAACCGTTGTCTTATGACTTATGTCCTGGCTTCTGTCGTTTGACCCTATGTGTTTTGACTTCCACCTATTGACTTCCGTCTTGACCTGTTCCTCCTATTGCCCGAAATGACAACCCACACACTAGTTGACTCTATTATGAGTTCAACACATGAGCACCAAGTGTTCATGTTCCCATTAATATCCCCTCCAACGCTATACACACAGCTCTACTGTTCACCTTTTTGCTTCCGCATGTGAAAAAGCTATATTCACTGTTACATTTAGGTTTCTAATAATTTATTGTGTCCCCTGAATTTAGAGTTATTGTTCTTTGAACTGATTCTTGTGTGTAACTTTTATGTGTTCGTTTTCCTGTTTGTTTGCGTGTTTTCTAATAAACTAAAGTGTACTTAACTCTCTAACATGTGTATGCGTTAGTGTACTAAATGTGTGTGTTCCTTCGAGCGCCGCAAATCGGTTTATTGTGGTTACAAACGTTCGTTATTTTTAATTGTGACCACAACTCCGCTTTCTGAAGCTCAGAGTACGTTCTTTATATACTCTGTTAAAGTGTGGCTGTAACACACATAAAAGCTTCGACAACACATTGGAAACACAGATGACACAGACAAGTCAAATAAGACTTTTCCAGCGGTGGAATAAATTTTTCCGCTGTCTTTCTCTCTCGCTCTCTTCCTTTCAATGTTTACTAAGTTTTTGCATTCTCTCATCGCACTTTCTCTTCTTCCATTCATCTTTCATTCCCTTTCATACTTTTCTTTCACTCAATCATTCTCTCGTCATTAAAATATGTTTCATAGTATTACATACATAAACAATATATATATATACAATAAACGATTGGCTGAAATTTTAACAGTGATCACGCCAAATGACTGTGCGTTTTGTTTGCACGCGTCATGTCTGTAAAAAAAAATTATACATAGTTATAAGGATGGTTTGTTACCGATCCTGTTATGTAACTTCCATAATTTGGTGTGCTGACCTAAATTACCCTCAAGGGAAATAATTTACTACTACTTTCATTTAAGAAAAATGGGTTAATTACCTTAAATGTTATTTGTAAAAAAGATGATATTAATTCCTAAATGATTGGTGTTAGTTTTGAAATGATATATTAGCTAAATGGATGTATAAATGATTATGATTATAAGTTAATTAACTAATATAAGATCTAATAATTGTATTTCTATAATGGATGTTTTAATAAATGGATTATTAATTAAATGATGGTGATTTCTAACTACGCAAATAAGAAAATAACGTTATATATACGTTTACATAATTTACAATAGAATAAATAATAGAAAAATGAAGTTATAGATACTGTAAATAAAATAATAATGTACATATATCACAGTTACATTTCTATATCTAATTACACTAAGTCGACGTCCTCCTCTGCGCTGTGAAGATGGAGCAATTCTCTTTGTAGACTATTCTAACATAGTTCAAATCCGCCAAAGTCTTTTATGCTCTCCTCGAAGGATAGTGTATTAATATAGTTGCCTACCACATTATGTAGGTTCATAGCTAACCATGGAATGTTATACGGGGTCTACGCGTTGGTTCAATATATTCTAGATTCGGGGTCTAAGCTGGGTTCGCTGTCCTCTTGGCGTTAGTTCCCATAATCTAACTTGTGTGTGTGTCAGCGCATGTTAATTCTGCGTCTGTTCGTTACACTTTTCATAGCACTGTTCTATTCACACAAAATATATATCAGGCGATTGTAACGCACTTACGATATGTCTTAATCACCACACATGGCACTTGGTTATCTAACATTACAGTGTCACTGTTTCTGGTGGTGTATGGTCGATTCCTTCCTGTAACTCAGGTATTTGAATTGATAAAGGACGACTCAAAATGTCTGCAAACGTATTTAATCTCCATTTTAAATGCTGGATGGTAAATGTGTAATTTTGGAGAATCAAAGCCCACCTGTAAATTCTATTGTTGGTAGGATGTCCAGATTGCATCACAGACAATAGAGAGTTATCGGATAGGATTACAAACTGTGCTCCTGCCAAAAATCGGTAAAACTTTCTCACGCAATAGATCAAACTAAGGCCCTCTAATTCTGATGCTGAGTATCTTCTTTCAGCAGGAGTAATCTTGCGACTTACGTACATTACGGGGTGGAACGTCCCGTCGTAGAACTGTCCTAGTATTCCAGATATGGATATGGCACTCGCATCTGTGCATAAGAAATAAGTGAGTTTTGGATTCGGCATACGAAGGATAGGTGGAACGCTGAAAAAATGTTTCAATTTCGATAACGCACTAATTAATCGTGCATCTTTTACAGATAACTTAGCCGAAGCTTTTAAGATGTTAGAAAAAAACACTGGTGATTTCCGCCAGGTTGGGAATGAAGTTACTATAGTAGTTTACCAGACCCAGTAAACTTCGTACTTGCTTCTTGGTCGTTGGCATTGTCAAATTCAGAATCTTAGTGACGATTCTGTCATCAGTTTTCAATTGGCCCCTGCAGATGGTATGACCCAGGAAGTCAATTTGTTCCATGCCCAACTCTACTTTGGACGGCTTCGCTGTGAGTCTTAACAATCTTAACCTGTCGAAGACTTGTCTAAATTTCAGTAGGTGTGTTGTCCAGTCTTCTGTATGGATGCAAATGTCATCTATATAAGTCGAAATATTTGTCATCCCGTGGAGAAGATCCATAGTTAGACGGACGAAAGTCGCTGGAGCGTTACGAAGGCCGAAAGGAAGAAAGCGCCACTCATATAGTCCAAGAGGAGTGGAGAAAGCTGTTAGGTGGATGGAATTTACTTCCATCGGGACTTGCCAATAACCTTTCGTGAGGTCAATCTTGCTAAATATGCGGGATGTAGACATGTCCAAGATTAGATCCTCGCATGATGGAATCGGTTCAGCGTCACTTTTAGTTATCTTATTTAGGCGGCGATAATCGACGCATAGTCGGATAGAAGAGTCCTTTTTGGCGACAAGGACAATAGGGAAGGAATACTCTGACTGAGATTTTTGATGATTCCGCTAGACTCGAGAGATAGAATTTCTTTGTCGAGGTTCGACCTGTAGTTTAATGGAATAGAGTAAGGTCGACACTTGATAGGTGTGGTGTCAGTCATAACGATAGAATGTTCTATTCTATCTGTCTTTCCAGGGATGTCGGAGAAAATGTCTCTGTATTCCGTCACTAGCTCTAAGATTTGTCGTCGTTGGTCATCTGTCAGTTTCGTTTCTATCTTTATGCTGTCAATGGTCGCAGTCGCGTCTACAGTAGGAACGGGTAATTCCATGTCGTCTTCGTCTGTTTCGTTCAATACTGTTGTGGTACTAGCTGTTTGTGCTGTTATCTGGCTAAGTGTGTTTGCGTTGACGCTGTCGTGTGTCGCTCTATCTAGTGAAGTTGTGTTGTGTTCGTCTGTCGTCTCATTGCTTGGTGATGGTGCAATCTGTTCGTCTGTCTGTTGTACTTGTTGTGAAACGTATGGTTTCAGGATGTTGATATTAAATATCTCTAAGGGTTCTTTTATCGATATTTCATGATCCGCATCTGATATTTTGAGTTCAACGTTGAGAGGCCCTTGGTAACATGTTAGTACCATGTTATGTTTATCAGTTAGTTGAATCACAGCCTTTTGGTTTGGTTTAAGGTGAATCGTTTTAGTACCCTTGTTTGGATAGTTATGGTTTCCATTACTCGACACCTGCATTAGGGGTCCAGTAATATCGACCGCTATACTTTCAAGTGGTCTAGATGCTATCACTGACCGTTGCACTTCGGTCTTTACATGCTTTTTCTTTCGTACACGATGTTGACAAACAGAACAAGAGCGACAGAAAGATTTTATCTCTGAACAGAATTTCGGCCAGTAAAATTGTGATAGAATTCTGGCTCGCATTTTATGATAGCCCAAATGTTCAGCACACGGTGATTCATGTGCGCTTTTTAGCACATGTTGTCGGTATGTTATAGGTAGCACCGTCTGCTGAATTTCAGGGTTATTATATGTATAATAACGCATGAGAATTCCGTTAACCTTTTTAAAGTACCAGGAAGAATTTTTTGAAACTTTCTTTCGCTCACACAAGTTAAAATACGGTGTGATTGTTTGGTCGGTGCTTTGTGCCTCGATCAACTTTTGTCGAGTACTGTTGGTATCTGCACCACTTGGTGTTAATAGCTGTAGCATTTCATTTTGTAAGTCAGTATAATTTGTTTCTGTATCTGACCTAGTTACAGCGTTGGCCATGTGTGTTTCTTTCCAGGTTTTTATGTTGTCGTCTGTACATTCTTTCAATGCATCTAGGCATCCCAAAATAAGATCCGTACATGGATCTTGGAGGATAGCGCACGTAAATGTGCCGGTAAGGAACGGGGTATCGATATGCGCTTTTGCCAGTGGATATTTCTCGATGGTTCCAGAGAAAGTACGGCATTTGACAAATTCACCCGTATAATCTTGTGGTCTAGCAAGTTCTCTCCTTAAACCCAGTAGAGTGCTGCCGCTATCAACTAAGCATTGGCATGGTTGCCCATTGACCAGTGCATCGTAGAACTTAAGTTTACCTCTGGAGGCACATGCTGCGTTAGCTTCTTCATTTGAACATGATATTACGTGTCCACATTTTAATCTCCCATCCGCATGAAATTGATGGCATACTTTACATTTCTTAAAGTCTAAAATATCAGTTACTGATGATACACTCTGACATTCATTCGTTGGCAATACATTGACAAGTTCGGGATCTATGTCACTCTCATCGTCTGATGATGTATCGATGAGGGCTGCGTTGTTTGCCTTCATTCTCTGTCTCCCAAGACATTTATTGCTATAGTGGCCATAACTTGAACAAAAATAACATTTTACAGCACGTTTAAACGATGATCTTCTGCTTTCTTGCTTCTTTAACATATATGTGGGGTTCTTATCACACATCGAATAAGTTGGGTGAAAAAGATTGCAATGATTACATCGAGGTGGTTTCTGATATGGTTTGTCCTTCTTACTGTAGTCTTTCTGTTTGTAGGATCTATCAGGGACGCTATTTGCAAAAGCTGTAATTTCTGTGTCATATGATGTAGTGTTAAATATGTCCCGATTAGAGGAAAAATAAGCTGACCCCCGTTTCTCTAATTGTTGAATGGAATCAATATCTGATTGTTGTAAGAATTTAGCAAAAGGGGTAGGCACTGTAGAAACGACTTTTCCATTACCATTAGTTCTTCTAGTTTTTAATAGCTGTTACCTACCCTCGCCGCTTTAGTCCACTTTTTAAATGTGCTCTGCACGTTAGAAATGTAGTCTAAGAAAGTTTCAGTTTCTTTTGGTTTAATCTGTGAGAATTGAATTTGATAACCAGTAGCGTCCAAAAGAAAATGTTGCATTATCCTATCGTGTATGTACTGGTAATTGTTTCTAAGATCTGTAGGTATGGATTCTATTACTTTTAAAGGCTCCCCACTCAGGTTCCTCATGTAAATCATTGCCCAATCCTCTAAAGGTATTTTCTGTGTTTTTAGTTGGAAATCTATATTTTCAGTCCATGCGCTGATTGAATCACCTACAGTGTATGGTTTGATAAGGCCTTTGTACTTACTAAATTTGTTCTGTTCTTCTTGGCACTTTTGTTTGCTAGAGGCTATTTGTATGTTAGAATCTACCTCCATTTCTTTCATCTTTAGTCTAGTTTCAGAATATACTTGTATCTGCTTTTGTTTGGTGGCTTCCTCTGCTTGTTTGTTAGCAAGTTCTACGTCTAACTGTGTTTGTTTGATAATTTGATCTGACTCCAATTGTTTCTGTTTGGTAATTTGATCTAATTCTAATTTTTTCTGGTCTAACTCTAACTGCTTCTGTTTGGTAGCTTGATCGGACTCTAATTTTTCTGGTCTAACTCTAATTGCTTCTGTTTGGTAGCTTCCTCGACCTCTTTCATTTCTTTTTGATGCTGCCTTTCTAATGCTCTTTCATCTCTCTGTCTAGCTAGCTCTTCTTTATACTTTTCGTCTGCCCATTTTTCTAGCCTATCGCCAGTGTGGCCCATTGCGATGCCCGCCTGGATACATTCATTTAGTGACGCCATTTTGTGGCGTAATGTTAGTTCAAAATGATAATACAATAATATGCACAGAATAGTTTACAATGATGTGTTAGTAAATGTACATCTTTCGCTGGAAAAGAAGATGCATGATTAAGTTAGAGCATACCAAAATATTCGGAAAATATACTCATCTAATTTGTTGGAACATACGGTACTTGGGATGTTCCACCGCAGCCTTTCACACTACACACTGGTTTGATTTGATAACACACGGGCTGCGTTCTGGTTAGTAGTGCAGCAAAAATTAGACACACGCTTAAGTTGTAAATACAAGCTCACAATTCATCATATTTTATCACATATTTCATATTTCATCACGATGTTAATGCAATCTCCTATTTCATGCGAATGATGAATGAAAATGTGCTAAATAGTGATAAATGGTATTAATGATGAATGATATGATCGTCTGAATGATTGTTAGATGATACATGAGATGATTAGTCGTATGGCCGTCAATGTCGTCTTGTCTTCGCCGCTTGACTCTGGTGTACCTACGTTCTAGGCTGCAGTTCGTCGCTAATCTATTTACTGAATTCGTAGAATGGTGACATTGATGGCTGTATCACACGCAATGAAATGTACACGGTGGTTACGATGATAATGTTCACTGATGATTTTATACATTTCAATTGCTTTTAGTATAATACCACACTTTCTAAATAATATTGGTAGAATTTCACACTTTACTGATCTAATTTGACTCAATTGTGGTTCACACTCCACAAATTGGCGATCGTATAATTCACCAGAAGGAAAATATTAATTTATAGCATGTATCACAACAAATTTGCATTACTTTGCAATATATCACACATCAATAATGTTGAAACGTGCATTGAATTAATTCTGGTACAGAATTTTGTAATATCAATCGATAGCCAGCGTTCGTTCAGTGGTTTATAATACCACTTGCATGTTGGCGTTAATTGCTCGTTGAATATTACCACAACTGCCTGCTATGACTGCTCAGAAACGTTCACTGAAATCTGACAGTAATTGTACTGCTGGCGTTGGTTCAATGTGTTCTGACACCAATTCGGGGTCTAGCCTGTCAGCGACTTATGCGCTGCATCTTTTCAAGACTCCGCTACTTTCGCACTGCACGAAATAACAATTCATGACATTTGCGAAAGGAATGCAATTTATTCAGAGCCGACATTTGAATGGCTCTACGAGCGTTAGGTTTCATCATCATTACACAATATGAATACATTAACGTGATAATAGATGATGCTAGCATTTCACAATCTAAATGAACAGCCCTATGTTTGCCTATGGCCTAGAAAGCTATCGCATTGGTCAAAGATACGTCTGCTCTCTCTACCGTCTCCAGTCAGTCTGTCCACACGCTACACATTGCGTGGACAAGCACGGACACTTTACTCTACGTGCAGTAGCTATTATTGCGTGCCTGGTCTTGCCAGCACGCCGGCTAGTGAGTTCGAGTAACCTGGCATATCACGGTTACTCGCAAGGACCAGCTACCCAATTGCTTGGGGAAAGCCCTCGCTCATCTGTACTTATCGACCTCTGGTCTGACACAAATGTGTCTCCTTGTGAGGCTATTAATAGTACTCGGTGTCTTCCCTGTCTGGTGTCTCTCTACTCGTCTAGTGTTAACTCATTACTCCTGTAAGGCCTTATTTGGGGATGCTGACAATGCTAATGTAGAAAGACTAACTGTTCTCTCAACAGAATTAAACAAGCATACAGTATTTGTATTACAGTAATGTAAATTCATCATTAAAATAAACATTAAAAAAAAAACAGCAATTTGGTGAATTTAAATTATAATATTTGAAATCAGCATGTCGAAATCAATAAGAAATTGCGTATTTAAATTCTGCTAAAATAACTTGTGAAAATGTGTTGACCATTGTTAATATTATCAGCATCATCATCAGCCCTTTGCCATGCATGTCATAAGAGGCCGCTACTGATTGTTGGCGTGAGGTTGGCTTTGACAACTTTAGACTGATTGTTGGCGTGAGATTGGCTTTGACAACTTTAGAAACAGAGTGTAATCAACCTCTAAACGGGCTTGGTGTGAGTTCCTTGAGGTCTATGAGCTGGACACTGATCACGTCCTCCATCGAGCGCCGATTAGTCCACAGAGTATTGGTCAAGCACCACGTGCGCTATGAGTCTTAACTGTGTTAATGGGTCATTTATTTGTGTACTCAATATGATCCATTAAGAGATGAAAGATATAAGAAGAAGAAACATGGACAATCCATGGGTGATGTGGTCTATAATTAACGTGTCGCCTTTGCTCCCCAGAACATTTCTTGATACATGTTTTAGTCTAGGTTGACCTGGACGTTCTGCTGAAATGTTAAAACAATCCGATAGGGGATTGGAACACATGACATGCAAGTTGGCAGCCAAGCGTACTAGCCAGTGCGATAGCGTGTGTTCCACGGTTATCATGTGTCCATGTCTTAATCCGGACACGGCAAGTGTAGTTTAAACAACATTGTGTTACAAATTTAGCAACAACAGCAAAAGGATATAATGGGAAATAATATTTTTTTACGTAAGGGGCATAATTGAAATTGAACTTGTCGATTTAATATAAATATTGACTGCTTTTCATGTAATAAAACATAATTGCATGAGATAGTTACTAAATACTTATTTGCATTTAGAATACCGCAAGCTCCAAGCATATAATTTAATGTATAGGAACAAGATCTTTGTGTCACTTTAATTCTTCTCTATCTTATGGATAATATTTTAAGGCATTTTCTCTCCCAGCAAATATTATTCATGGATGCTATTTTGCTTTTATTATTGGTGTACTGTTCTGGTAATTGGTTATTATACGTGTGCCTATTAAATGGATCTAAATTAGGCAATAGGTAGTCATGATTTATTGAGTTATAGTCCGTTTACACATAATTTACCACGATCAATTTTTTTTTTTTTTTGAAAACTGTCTGTTGCATCGTTACAAAAGTTGTCATACCATCTTCTAATTACCCCACCCAAGGAATATGTATTTGATAGTTCCAAAGGCAACATAAATCATGGAAAGCGGCGACAGTGTTTTGATATTTTGGCGACAATGTAGTGAATTCATGCTAACAAACTTGTTTTACAGTAATGCACGTCACTTCGGGTGACGACACAAGGCTTATCCAGATTCGTATGGAAGTGGGTGCAATGTGTAATGTTAGTAAAATCAGATAATTTACAGAGGCATGGTGTAAATAATGTGGAATCGAAATGGAAATGAACAGGAACGAATAAGGAATATATTTCTTATCTTATTTTTCATTTCCTTCATGTTTGTTCAACTGCTGGTTAGTAATGTGTACACAAGGAGTCATGTTACTAGGATACCTTAGCTTTTCATATGGAGTTCGTGAAAGCTTCCAAACAGCTGTGCGATAATATGTGTATGGAGTGACCAGAGATGATACCGCAAATTAGTCATCATGTGTCAATGTTTAAGGATCTGTTCAGCTGTCTGTGTAGTTTGTTCACACGTGTACATGGGTGACAGAACCGTTCTCAGTCTTCGTGAAAGAAGATTGTCTTCTTTGTTGTTTACTGTTCAGAGACGGAACATGATTACCTGTTTTGCGCGACGAATATAGTTGTGAATGTCTCTGTAGTGGATTTTCTTTTTAACGGCTAAGATGTTGGTCCTCTTTTTGAAGTTTATAGATTGATTCGTATATTCATGTGTTGTCCTCTCATTTAACAACGTGTTTTATCTCGCGTTTCTTATTATGCCACAACATGTCAGATTTCATCGCAATATTACTCTTCTGTTAGTATTAATTGCGTTTAGTGTTTTTTTTTTTCTTCTTCAATGCCAGTTGTTTGCACCGTTGAGAGCTTGCATAATTGAAAATGCATCAGTGCGGAACAATGAAACTTTACCATTGTCTGCGATCTGCCAAGACCTTAATCTGTAACGGACGATTCCAGTAGGTTTGTCAACAACCTGTTTTCGTGCGAACCCTTCATTCACCTCTCGAAATCACAAAACACATCGTTGGGTGAATGGACATTCCAAATTCCTGTTTAATTATGTATTATACATCTCGCTCTCTGAGCAAACACCATTCACAATCATTATTCAATAGACTATCATTGACTAAGTGTAACTATGCTTTTTCTAAACTCTACACTATAAGGGAAAACACAGATGTCTTGTCACACCGGCTGTCAGTCTCCGTCTGACTCAATTCACATCTCGAGTCCAGTTTCTCGTCCCCTTCTCTCGTGCGGTTAGCTGTGCGGCGTGCTGGCACACTTCCCACGTTTGTCCAGTTGTCCAGTCCTCGTCCTACAGCTATACTAGAGTTTAGTCTGTTTACGGGTAATCCCCGTGCTTACGTTATTCTGTCTTATTACGGGAGTGAATCCCGTCATGTCCTAATTATGTCCTAGCTATGACACATGCGTGTCCTGTCTAGGTCTGGTCCTAACACTGGTTTGGAGTACTACTTCCTTCTACTGTCTCTCTCTATGTATACTCTTGTATAGAGTCCCTATCATGTCCTGTCTTTGTCATTTACTTTCCTCTGTCCTTATCCTACTTGTATCTATGTCTATTCTAGTTCTATCTCGGTCTCTCCCAGCACTCTGACAAGGTTGATGACTGTTCCCGGTTGATAGAAATTTAATCCATCCTTTCTCCAATAGTCGTCTTCCTCGTTCAACACACAGTTCTCGCTTTTTTTTTGTGTGGTAACTTTTATCAATATTTAATAGCGCAGAATGGGTTAGTATCTTGACGTCAGACAATTTGAATGTAGTATTGTTAGCTGCCACGTGTCCTTTAATTTTAGCCCACACGGGTTTAAATGAGAATGGTACTGCGGAAGTCTCAAGCACCTATGGCTTTGCTCTTCTATCTAATTGTATATTTGATATTTCTTGCTTCTGTGCGTCTGTTTTACCAGGAACAACAATTTTAGCTTTAAATACGATTCTAAAAACGGTATGTTTTCCATTAGGCGCCATATCTTTATTGCTTCTTTTGTGGTCGATGCTGTAGGTATTTTGTCTTCTTGAGCAACAACATTGTGATATGATGCATTGTCCATAATTAGAGAAGACGGTCTATCAAGGGATGGAAGCACTGTATTCTCGAGCCAATCTCTAAATACATTACCATTCATCTCATTACGATAATCCCTATTGTCTGTGTGCTTTGATACGAACACGAGTCCAACATTCCGTATTAAGCCATTATGCGTACTACCAGCATGGGTTATGACCAAACGCTGTCCTTTACTACTGGGCACAAATTGCTTTATCTTTCCATCCACTGATTGCAATTCCTTTTCACCTGTGTGGTGCGCATTGATCCATCAAAATACATTATGTCATAATTTTCTTTGCGCAATTCCCTTATTTCACTTAGATATTTGTTTCTCATGGCTCCTAAATGCGACTGCTCGCAAATTATATATCTAACCCTTCCCCCCCCTCCTACCCTCGTACTTTCTAAACATGAAGCCTAATGGCCTTATAATTTTTATAAGTTGTTTTTAATAACTCTATGGCATTGTTCTTTCTCAACCAAACCCAAACTTATCTTACAATCACTGTTTCTTTGGTATCCAAAATCTTTATAATAGCTCGCCTTATGACATCCTTGCTAAAGCTGTTTACAATTGTTTTTCTACCTACCGTTTGCTTATTGCCTGGGGGTTTCATTCCAGATTCTTGCACCCATCGACGAAATGACCGTTTACTCACACCCAATGCATGCACTGTTCTTTTCTCGGGATTTATAATATTATGAAACAGTTTCCTACGATCAGCTTCTTGACAAAAATATGTGTACAACTTCATAGCGATTATTTTAAGTGTACACAATTTCACATTTAATCCCACTCAATAATATTCACACATTCAGATGTTAGCGATAAATGGTAAGATTTATAAAATAATCACGTTTCATGAAAGCACCCTCTATAGGCAGAAATATTGGTGACACCTCTGAACACTCCCGTTTCACTACGCGACGTTCTTGTCATAAGGCTCTGAGAAATATGAGTCCGTGAAACGTGATTTAGAAACATAAAGAGATCTTGAATACCGAAAACACAAACAATAGATTGCACGATTTATTGCCTGGCATATTTCGCTGCATCTCGTCAGGTACATACTGCAGAAATCACACAACTTACGTAAATTAACTAGATAAATCCTTCAAGTTGAAATATACACATATTCGCACAGCAATGTCAATTATCTACCACGGTAATTTTAAGCTGACTAACATGTCTTTCTGTTTACACAATTCTGGCTTGCGTTGATTGATCATAATTGCTTCTGCAAACTTTAACAAGCGAGTATATTGTGTGTTAAAAGGCAGTATCTCTGTCCACCATATGGCCGTTTTCGACAATCTGCCTACCAATTGAAGACGCCGGGAGCTTCCGGTGTGTCGGCCCCACAATTGATGAATACGAGAAGTTGTGACGTACTCGAGAAATCAGTAGACTTATCCAGCGCCAGAAAATACCACAAACATTTCCTAGTTTTCTCGCGTATCTATAGCATATCTCGCGTATCTGTAGTTTCGTTTTCTTAAAGAACAACCTCTGTATGTCACTTTAATTCTGCAATACATCTTGGGTAATATTCTAAAGCATTTTGTCTCCTTGTAAATATCATACACTTATGTTATTTGACTTTTAATTTCCATGATATTCTGAAAGTTTATTATTTAATCTTTTGCAGGCACATGACTGTTGCATTTTAACTTGAAATAAATTAGGTGGGCATTTTGTGAAAGTATGGAACCAGATACGGTACCTCAATAAGAACAATTGAAGAAAAGATGAAAGTTACACAAAACACTACCTACATGTGTCCCTACTGTGGAACGAAACCCATGAAGAGAAAGACTGTCTCATTTGAAAATGCAGCAGATGTTCCAAAAACTGTTGCAGAAGGTGCCTGGGTTTATTCGACCACTGCTGCTGCACAAGTAAAAAGTGCCATCCTTTGTCTCTGAGAAATTAAAGCACCTTTTGAAGTATATAAACTGAGATCATCATCATTAGTCACTTTGCGGTGACTTAAAAGTGGTCTCTCATTTGTTTGGACTACAGGGTGGATACACCATGTAATGTTGCTTTCTCTATGAGTGGGATAGCAGTGCACGAATTGACCATTACATCAGAAGACATTGGCCAATGAGGCAGTCATTGCATCCTGGCAGTAATAACGTTGAGAACCCAGCACTTGTCGTCACCAGCAAGAATTTGTTGCCAATTTTGCACATTAATCTGGGTCTCATGAAATACTTTGTCAAGGCAATGGAGAAAACATACGAGGCTTTCAAATACCTATTTAGAAAATTTCCGAAACTGAGTGAAGCTAAAATAAGAGAGATGAGTATTGTATGTTAAAATATCAATTGATGGAGTATGTAACCAAAATTGTTATAATGTTAAAGTAAAAAGACTAACTGTTCACCCGAGATAATTAAACACGCATACATTATTTGTATTACTGTAAATTAATATAATCATTACAGTAACAAACACATAGAGCCGATTGGTGAATTTCGTTATGATATTTGAAATCAGCATATCAAAATCAACGAGAAATGGTGTACTTAAACGGTGATGCAAATAACGTTTGAAAACTTGTTGACTAGTTTTATTATTGTCAACATCATCATCAGTACTTTGTCATGAATGTTGTTGGAAGCCACTAATCATTTCTGGCGTAAAACTGGCAATTCTAACTCTTCAAAACCTTTAGACATACAGTCTAATCAACCTCACAAATAGCTTGGCGTGAGTTCCTTGAGGCCTGTGATCAATTGCCGACCTGATGCTGACCACGTCATCCAGCGAGTGCCGACTTGTCTACAGAATATGCGTCCAGCGCCATGTGCGCGGTGAGTCTTAACCATGTTAAAGTGTCATTTATTGTGTACTCAATATTATCCATTAGGAGATGAAAGAAACGATAAGAAGAAGAAGAAAAATCCACAATCGATGGGTGATGTGGTCTTTAAGTTGCCGCCCCCCTCCCTTTGCTCCCCAGAAACTTCTTGATACAGTTTTAGTCTAGGTTGACCTGGAAGCCCTGCTAATTTGTTAAAATAATCTGATAAGAGCCGGTCTCCCTTTCCTAGGAGTTAGCGACTTTCTCCGTTATCCTGCATACTCTCGTAAGTATCGTGACGACGGCGAGAATCGGTAGTGATTCTAACAGCGTCGGTAACTTACGGGGTATGTGAGCCGGTCGCTCAGAAAGCAATGACAAACTACTGATCGTAATCTTGCCAAGAAATCAACAATCAGCTGAAAGATGCTGATGTTGACAGCAATGTACAGCAAAAGATATACAAACATTTATTTAATCCGATAACGAATTGGAACACATAACAAACAAGTTAACCTATTAAGAGAGGTGTTAGGCATGGATGTGTAATGTCTCTAGATCTTTTTTCCCTATACAGTGAAAATATTTTTCAGAAGTATAGAAGATATAAATGGAATCAGCATTGGAGGACGAAACATCAATAACATTAGATATGCAGATGATACAGTATTGATTGCAGACAATGCACAAGAGCTACAACAATTATTAGTAGACGCGGTTGATGTACACAGTGAGCAGCTGGGGTTGGAATTAAATTGTAAGAAGACACCGGTTATGGTCGTCATTAGGAAGAACGAAGTACCACAATGTAATAATACAAGTAAATGAGAATATTCTTCAACAAGTGAATCGGTACAATTATCTCGGAACAGTCATAACATCTGATGGGAGATGCCTTGAAGAGATTAGAACAAGAATCGCCATGGCGAAAGTGGCCTGCAGCAAGATTAAAAACATTCTGACCAATAAAATTATATCAACTGAAACGAGAAAAAGAGTGTTGAGGGGATACATAGAGTCTGTTCTTTTGTATGGATGTGAAACTTGGACAATGTGCAGTCAAGCTGAAAAACATCTGAGGCTGCAGAAATGTGGTTTCTGGGGAAATGCAAAGAATACCATGGACAGACAGAAAAACCAATGACCAAGTACTACTGAGACAAATGAACATCGTAAATTGATTAGAGAAATTAGACGTAGACAGTCAACATTTTTTGGGCGTGTTATGAGAAGGAATGGATTGGAGAACTTAGTGACAACTGGCAAGATCGAAGGGAACAGACAAAGAAGAAGACAGAGAGGTAAATACATGGATGGCTTGGCCACATGGCATGGACGAGACAGGAACACTGAGTTGATCCACGACGCTGGTGATCGAGTGAAATGGCGAGTCATGACCACCAACGCTTTCCGGCATGGCACATGATTGATTGATTGACAAACAAGTCGACAGCTAATCGTTTTAGCCACTGCGCTAGGGTGGGCTCCACCGTAATCATGTGTCCAAGTCGTAATCCGATCACAGAATGTGAAGATTAAATAACATTGTTTGACAAATTTAGCAACAATAAAGATATAATGGGAAATAACACTATTTAACAAAAGGGGCATAATTGAATTGGGTCTTATCGTTTTCATATCTATATTTATTATTTGTTATGAAATAACATTAACTTGTGCCGTTTAACTTGAACTAAATTAGGATAGCTATAGGCATGGTTTAATGAGTAATTATTTAACCATCTATAGTAACCCATTCTCTGATCGTAGTTCAAGCTCATAGTAAACAAAGAATTTGAAACTAAATACGATCCTTTTTATTATTTGTGAATCAATTATAATTGTCACCTTGGTATACAATCGGGTTCGAATACAAATAGTGTTAGTATCTGGCAGTCATACCTCACTTTCTGTCCCCCTCCATATCTAACATTCTTAATTCACTTTTAGAAGAATGAATTACTTATTAGCTTCCATAACAATATTTGATTTCACCGTGCTGTGCACCTTCAGTGTAGGCTTTTTAGGATGTTTCATCACCACAAACGTAAGTATCATCATCATCATCATCATCATCATCATCATCTCTATGCAACTGATGTCGTAAGAGACCAATAGTGATTGTTGGCGTGAGATTAGTTAAATTCATTAGTTTCATCAACAACTGTGGAAATACCATCAACATCAACATCATCTCGTAAGAAACCACTAAGGATTGTTGACTGAGATTTGCTATTTCATTCCGTTAAAAGCTAAAAAGGAAAAATAAAATCAACCATCTAAAATGGCAGGGCGCCGGTTGTTTAAGGTTCTATGATCTATTGTCGGCTGCCACTGTCCACATCATCCGCTGAGTGTCAATTACTCTAAACTATATAGGACTAATACTGAATGCGTAATGCGCTTTATTGCATAAGAAGCAGTCCTTTAATTTTTATTTGATTGAATACATTACGAGATGAAAATATGAAGAAGAAGAAGAAGAAGAAGAAGAAGAAGAAGAAGAAGAAGAAGAAGAAGAAGAAGAAGAAGAAGAAGAAGAAGAAGAAGAAGAAGAAGAAGAAGAAGAAGAAGAAGAAGAAGAAGAAGGAGGAGGAGGAGGAGGAGGAGGAGAAGGAGAGGGAGGAGGAGGAGGAGGTGTAGGAGGAGGAGGAAGGGGAGGCGGAGGAGGAGAAGAAGAAGAAGGAGGAGCAGAAGGAGGAGGAGGAGCAGCAGCAGCAGCAAAAGGAGGAGGAAGAGGAGGTTGTGAAGAAGAAGTAGAAGAGCAAGACATTGAGCAGTAGATGGGTGATGTGGTCTATATTTTGCCGGCATACTTTGCTCCCCAGAATATTTCTAGGTACCTATATTACTCTCGGTTGACGTGGAAGCCCTGACAAAATGTTAAGACAATCCTATGGGAGACTGGAACACGTGACCATCGAGTCTGTAGGGAGACTTTCTAGGCGCTGCGCTGTCGTGGAGTCCACAGTTATCATGTGTCAATGCCGTAATCTTTCACAGCACGTGTAAATTAGACAAAATTGTGTTACACGTTTAGCAACAATAGAGTTATAATGGGAGACAATACTAATTCCTAAAGGGACATAATAATATTGTATAAGAGAATTAACGCTTTAATTTCAGCATTTAATAGTTTTTATGTAATAAAGAATAATTTATTGAGAAAAATTAAGAAACATACCTTCTCATTTCAAATCATGCATGTTTTGAGCAGTCTTAGTTTCTTAGAGGACAAACTTCGTATGTCTTTTTAATTCGTCATAATCTCTTTGGTAATATTTTAAAGCATTTATTATTTCTTAAGAAATATCAAACCCTTGTGTTATTTGGCATTTAATGTCAGTAGATTAGATGACTTCTGTATTTAATATTTTGCAGGCACATGTGTGGCCTTAAACTGAAAATAAACTAGGAAACTATAGACGAGATGGCCATGCGAGCCCAGAAGGTGGGCATTGTGGGAAAGTATGGTACCAGATACGGTCAATCAATCAGGTGCTGTCTCCGCATTGAAGGTTGGCTCCAATGGATCTCGAACACTGTCTATCTTTCGCCTTGACTGTACATTCTATCAGGCTGATGTTCGTCCATCTCTTGATGTGATCCTCCCACTTGTATCGTTGTCTACTTCTTGCTCGCTTCCCCTCAACCTTGCTTCCAGATTTGTTTTTATAAGAGCATCATGTCTTTTAACGTGGCCAAAATATTTCACTTATCTCCTCTTTAATTCTTTCATCAACTCTCTCTTCATTCCCAGTTTTTCTATGACCTCCGCATTTGATTGTTTTTGTTTCCATGAAATACGACATTTTCGTCTGTATATCCACATCTCCAGGGCTTCTATGCAACTTTCTATTTGCTTGTTCAATGTCCAGGCTTCCTCGTCATACAGTTGCTTTGAATATACGTAGCATTGGACAATTCTCATTTTTTAAAACGTTATTAAACTCTCTAGATGTTAATACTGATTTCATGCCGCTGAAAGCATTTTTGGCCATTCCCATTCTCTTTTTTATTTCCATTTCACTTCTGCCATCATCTGTTATTATATGAGACACGTGTTACTTGTTTCTGCCCGTTTACTGTGATGTTCATTGATGACCTTTCCTTTTCACTGCTAATTATCATAGTTTTTGTTTTTTGGATGTTAATATCTAAGCCACATTCTGCACTGTGCGTGTTTACTTGTTCCACTAGGTCTTGCAACTCGTGCTCACTTTCTGCTAGTAACACGGTATCGTCAGCATATCTAAGATTGTTTATGATTCTTCCATTGATGTTGAGTCCAGGCATTTCAACTTGTTTAAAAATTCTTTCTGTGTATAGATTGAAGAGGTTTGGGGACAGTACACATCCCTGCCGTACTCATCTTTTTATCTCTATAGGCGACGAATAGTTATTACCGCATCTAATAAACGCCACTTGTTCCCAATACAAGTTAATAATAAGTCTGATGTCCTTTCCGTCTACTCCTATATCTAGAAGGCACGTAATTAGTCGTTCATGTTGTACTCTATCAAAAGCCTTCTTGTAGTCTATAAAACAAACATATATATTTTTTGAACTTCTATATATATTTTTATTTAACATCCTCAAACAGATAATTGCTTCTCTGGTGCCTCTGTTTTTGCCATACCCAAATTGTTCTTCAGCTACTTCCTCATCTATTTTATGTTGAATACTTTCTTGAATGACCTTGAGTAGTATCTTAGTTAAGTGGCTCATTAAGCTAATAGTTCTGTAATTCTCACACTCAACAGCTCTTGGCTTTTTCGGTAGTGTGATGAAAATTAATGTTTTCAAATCATTGGGGATGTATCCAGTATTATATATATATATTATATATATATATATATATATATATATATATATATATATATATATATATATATATATATATATATAAATTTTTTTTTGTTTTTTTAGCATATCCTTTACAGGACTTAGCTGTCAACACCAGCATCTTTCAGCTGTATGTTGATCTCTTGGCAAGATTACGCTCAGTAGTTTGCCATTGCTTTCTGAGCGGCCGGCTCAGTATCCCGCAAGTCACGAGCGGGGGTCGAACCGCCTCAGCTCTCGCTCCGCTACGAGACTCTGCGTGATAAACGGGATTACAGAGAGAAAGTGTTGTAACCCCACAGCCAGAGAGACCGGCATATATATATATATATATATATATATATATATATATATATATATATATATATATATATATATATATATATATATATATATGTATATCATTACATAATCATTCATAATTGCCAGGAAAATATCAAGCTAGCTAGAGAGGCAAGGTGTTTTCCTACCTATCCTGGCTGGGTACCGTCCAAAAATAGAAACCTGGACCAATGCAGCAGTTTTTGCCTATAATGTCTATAAAGTTTCCCCTCAGGCATTGAAACCTTTGCTGCAGCGATTGATCATAAGGACGCATGGTTCAAGCTTCTTGAACTCAAAATAAGTCCATTCCTCCTTAGTTGGATCGCTGCAGCCCTCTTCCAACGGAAAGTAGTTTCTAGATGTGGGAGTTGGACTTCGGAACCAACAACAATATATCCTGGCCTATCACAGGGATCAACTTTATCTCTGGTACTGTTCAACGCCTGCACCGTGAGAATCACCAGCGAGCAGATCACTGGACCTGGTAGGACATTGTCATATGCCGACGATGTTGCAGTGCATCGTCAGTGTAAGGATAGACATCAGGTTGCTGTGAAAACTACAAACCGAACTCAATCGCATAAGTACTTGGTGTGATGAGGTTTGAGCAATGGTCAACCCAACAAAGGCAACAGTGACATCGCTCTCGTTGAATAATCATATTGTCAACACTCCAACACCAACTGTAAATCTGTGTTCAGAGACGGTGGAAAGAATGCAGGCAATGAATTACCTGGAGATACGGTTTGATCGAAACCTTGCTTATAATGAGCACATAGACCAGGTGATAACAAAGGCCAAGCGAGGGTTGGCTGCGATGCGGGTGATGGCGGCAGCAAACTGTGAGCAGCGCCATCTATGTCTTATATACTAGGGGCTGGTCATGTCTGTTTTTGAGTATGCAGATGCAGATAGAGAGGATGGAAAGGATACACAATGAAGCTATGCGCATTATTTTTGGATGTACAAGAGATACAGCATGCAAGGCGATGCGCTACCTTTTTGATTTTCCAACCATTGAAGACAGAATACAAGTTTGCAGAGCACGCGCCTACCTCAGAGTTAACGCAAACACACAACATCCACTGCATAATGAAATTATGAAGGTCAAAGGTTAAAAAGAGGACAGTCGTGGATGGGTCAAGCCGAAGACATTCTTCAGCACATGTGTTCACTTGAGGACTAAGAACCTGGCGAAGAGTGGGTACAAGTGCCAACAGATTTCTGCACATCCTTTTCAGTTTGCATCCAACTAGACAGAAAATGCAGACAAGAAAACCCGGCTGCTGTGGTGGAGGCGGAAGTACAAGCGTTGATTTTCGAGAATTCGCTAGACGGTGACGCTGTCATTTACACAGATGGGTCGATCGTCCGACATGTGAGAATCTAATGGGCCTTTACGGCTCTGGTCGGAGGGAGAATTGTGAAGGAGGACTCTGCTGCTTTTGCTGAGACCACAAATAGCTTGACTATGGAAGTCATGGCAGTAAGTACAACAATAACATGGCTCGAGACACAGACATTCACTAGGGCATGTTTCCTTAGCGACTCAATGAGCATGCTCAAGTGGATAGAAATCGGGGTGGGAGGGGGGCGGATCCGAAGAAAATGGTTGCTGTCTCTGGAGCGGTCTTGGCTGGCAAAGATTAATCTTATCTTCGTGCCAGGGCATGCGGGAGTACAAGGGAATGAGCGGGCTGACAAGCTCGCAGGTAAGACTACTGTGTAGGGCGGATGCGCCATGGCCAGGCTGACATTCTGAATGCGTGACGAGAAGTAAGACTTTTGCGAGAAGCAAGTGATGACTGTGAATCTACAACCATGGCCAGACTGCGAGAACAGCAAATTAAAAGAGGGGTGGCCAAACAAGAACACTACACAGGAAGCCACAGAAGACTGATAAACCAACACAGAACTTGTGTCGTTAGCCGCTACACACTGCGGGATTTGCTGAGGAGGGGCACTTATAGACTGAATGGTTCGATGCGCAATGATGATGATCTGTCGACTAACTAACTAACTAACTAACTAACATAATTCTGTGATAGTTTCAATGCCAAAGCTGGATAAGGATTTTATCATCTCTGTTGTTATCTTGTCAGGACATGCAGCTTTTCCTTCTTTCATCTTTTTAATAGCCTTTTCTACTTCAGCCGTTAATAATTTTGGTCCATCTTGAGTAGTATACAGTGTTGGTCTAATGACCCTGTTGTCCCAGAATAAATCTTCTGTGTACTCTGTCCATCTTTTTATTATGTCAGTGTTATTAATAATTTCTCAATTCTTTTCCTCTGATACAACCGTTTCCTGTTATATTATTTTTCTTCTTTGTAAATTCTTTTATATGTTCATGTAATTCTTTCAAGTTGTGTTTTATTTCCAGATCCTCTATTTCTTTGCAATGTTTCTACAGCCACTCTTCTTTGGAAACTCTTCTCATGTGACGTATTTCACTATCTATTACTATATACTCTGGAGTGTTCTTTGCATTTTTTTTCTTTTTTTCTTTTTTGAGACATTTTACTCAAGATTTCATCGGTTATCCATAATTGTTTTTTCTTATTAATCTTCACTGACAAGTTCGTATTTGCAAACTGAATACCGGTTTTCACATTTTCCCATTTTGTATTAATTTTATCCTCGGGATTTTCACGTCGATATTGTTCCATACTTTCAGTGATTAGCCCATCATATCTATTTTTGACTTCAACTAGGTATAGTTGACTTATTTCTGGTTGTTTCAATGCCGATATATCTACTTGAGGTGTCTTCGTTTTCTGTTTTTAAGTTTTATTTGTAATTTTAAAACTACAGGATTATGGTCAGAGTTGATATCAGCACCAGGGTATTTTTTTCGCATTTTTAACATTGTTTTTAAATCAATTTCTATCATAATGTAGTCAGCTTAGTTTCTTTTTCTATCTCCAGGACTTTTCCATGTATACAGTTTCCTAGGGTTATGTTCGAAAAATGTGTTGCAAACAATAAAATTGTTTTCTTCGTAGAAATCTATTTGCCTGTCTCCTCTGTCGTTTCTGTTTCCCATACCATATTGCCCTACTATCTGCTTATATTTATGTTTTTCCGGCTTTTTTGTTCGTGTCTCCCATGACAATTAGGACCTCTGATGATTTTACAACTTTCAGTGTTTGTTGTAGGTCTTCATGGTATTCTTCAAGCTGTTCATCACTATAATCAGTTGTTGGAGCATATGTCTGAAGAATTACTATGTTGAACGGTTTTGCCTTAATTTTGAGAAGTATCATCCTATCTTTATGAGTCCAGAATCCACTAATATTTTTCTCCAAATCTCGTTTTACTAAAATTCCTACTCCTCTGTCGTGATGATCTCCTCCTGAATTAATGAATACGAAATCTTCTCTCCTTATATAACTTAGAAAATGCAAAGAAGATGGATATTTCGCAACACAGTCCCTAGACATGTCCCTACTGTGAAAAGAAATCAATGAAGAGAAAGGCTGTCTCATTTGAAAATGCAGCAGTTGTTCTAAAACAGTTCCGAAGGTGGCTGGGTTTACTCGACCACTGCTGCTGCACAAGTACGAAGTGCCATCCGTTGTCTCAGAGAAATGAAAGAGATGTAAATGTCATGATTATGTGTTTTGTTATTACAAGCACATAAATATGTCCTTTTTAAATGGAAATAAATTAGGAAAGAATAAGACATGGTTTTGTGAATTAGTATTTAATCATCTAGGGAGGCCGATTGTCTGGTCTTAGCTCAAGCTTATAGTAAACGAAAACAATATTTGGAGCTAAATTCGATTCTCTTTATTATGAGTATATCAATTAAACTTTTCATCTTGGTATACATTCGAGTTCGAATACAAATATTCTATTATCCAGACTTACCTCAGTTTCTGTCTTCGACTCTACCCACCATTCCTGATTGACTTCTAGAAGAATGTATTACTTATTAGTCCCCTACGATATCAATATTTGACTTGACCTTGGTGAATACTGTCAGTTGTACGCTTTTGAGCATGTTTTCCTCGGGCAGATAGGGTAGGGACCTTTTGCAAAGGATATTGCTGCATGCTAATTATATCTTCCTCATTGGTGAAATTCATTAGCTTCATGACCACCCAGATAAAGATTACATTAGTCCGCTGCCAAAATGTACCAGATATGAATATATCTGATCTTAACCAATGTTGGTGTGCTGAAAACGAAAATGACATTGAAATGTTGATTGGCTCTAGTTTTCAAGATATATGCTACTAGTTTATTTAATTACGGTCAATTTATATGACACAACTGTTATGGGCGATTGTATACATCCCCTCTGCAATACGTCCGGTACTACATAGCGATAGCCTACCAGTTCCTAAATTGCCAGAATCATTTTCAGCTGCTTCCACTGACAAAGAAATGGTTATTGGTTGTCCTGAACCATCAATCTCAAGCGACACAGGTTTTGAGCAAACCATACCCACTAAACCACACTTACTAACTCAAATAGAACTGAATGATCTTGTAAGAGATCTGAATTTACTGAAGAACAACGGCGAGCGTTTTGGGTACAGATTGCAATAGTGGAATTTCCTGGCAGAGGATGTTAGAATATCTGTGTAAGCCCCACCCCCCCCCCCCCCCCCCCCCATAAGCAGCTTGTAAATATTTTTTTTCAAAGAGGGTGACTATTCTGCGTGCCTCAACATTTATGGTGTAATGGCAACCTCCAAAATCAATTACAAACCAGAAAAGTAGTGACTTTTTATTGATTCATCCAAGACGAGTCTTAAAGCTGTTTTGTTAAATAATTGTAATGTGTTACCGTCAATTCCAGTTAGTCACGCTGTTCATATGAAAGAAACTTATGAAAACATTGAGCAGCTTTTGAAGTGTATAAACCACGACCATCATCATTTGTAACTTTGCGGTGACTTAAAAGTGGTCACTATTTTGCTTGGACTACAAAGTGGATACCCCGAGTACTGATGCTTTCTCTGTAAGTGGTATAGCCGTGCACGAATTGACCATTACATCAGAATACATTGGCCAGTCAGGCCGTCATTGCAGCCTGGCAGTAAGAACGTTGAGAACCCAGTACGTGTTGTCACCCTCACGATTTTTTTTGCCACCTTTGCCTATTAACCTGGGTCTCATGAAAAACCTTGTCAAGGCAATGGATAAAACAGATGATGTTTTCAGATACCTCATCAGAAAGTTTCCAAGACTCGGTGAAGCTAAAATAAGAGACGGAGTGTTTGTTGGTCCACAAATTCGTAAACTCCTTCCCGACGACGATTTTCTTTGCGTGTTGCGTGGGAAGAAAAAAGCAGCAGGGCAAGCATTTAAGCTACGATGAACAATTTTCATGGAAACAACATATCTAATAGTTACAAAGAAACTGTAGAAAGTCTCCTACTGAAGTATAAGTCTTGGCTGCAGCATGTCTTTGAGAATTCATATTATGGATTCTCATGTGGATTTCTTTACGTCAAAGTGTGGACTTGTCAGTGATGTGCATGGTGAACGATTTCACCAGGACGTTACTAGCATGGAGACAAGGTAACAAGGCAATTGGAGCCCTTCAATGTTTGCTAATTACTGTTGGATTGTGACAAGACACACCTGATCGATTGACTACAAGAAGCAAGTCAAGAGAGCTCTAACTGCGACTGAATAATAACGGAATGGGTTCTAATGTGCTTTTTTAAAACATTATATGCGAACTTTAAATAATGATTTTATTTTTTCTAACATTTTGTGTTGATATATCAATTAATTAAGTATGTAACCACAATGTTTATAATGCTAACGTTGAAATACTAACTGTAAACCCCAGAGAATTAAACAGGCATACATTATGTATATTACTGTAAAATAAATTCATCATTAAGGTTGAAAAAATAAAAAAATAAAACACAGAGCCAATTGGGGAATTTCATAATGGTATTTGAAATCTGCATGTCAAAGTCCTCCAAAAGTACTGGAGCGTTTTGGCCATTCGTAGACTATAACTTTAGGAAGGGAAAATCCCAACCGCACCTCCCTGTGGTAGAGGATGGGAAACACACCACGGTGTGGTTAACACAGCTCTGGGAACCGAGTATCCACCGGAATTAGTGGACAACTCTGCAGCTGAGCAGAGCAGGGGCACTCATTTGTCCTAACAGTCGGAAATGGCTGTTAAAAGCAGAGGTAAAAGTCCACGATGTGGATGTAGAAGTCATGGGGAAACCACCACATTATCTTCCCAAGACTTCATGACCAGATTTGCTATATGGCAGTGAATCTTGGAATATAAATGAATAAATTAGGAAGAACTTAGAAGCAACATTGATGTTGTTCATGAGACGACTGTTGTGAATTCCTTGGGCTGCCAGTATAACTAACAACGACTGCCTGAAAGTGGTGACTAATGAAACTAGAACATTATATACAACAATAATAAAGAGACAAACACAATTTTTTGGTCATGTGATGAGAGAGGTATTGGAGAACATCGCGACAACAGAATATATCACTGCGAAGAGAGGCTGAGACAGACCAAGAGAAATGATACTGGATGGATTGAGACTGTGACATGGAAGAATATGAGTAGCAGAGTTGATCCAGAACACCAAAGACCGAGATCTCTGGCGAGCCATGAACGCCTACACCAACTGGCAGGGCACTAGATGATGATAATAATTATGTCAAAATTAATAATTAATTGTGTATTCAAATTCTGATACAAATAACTTTTGAAAATATTTTGACTAATGTTATTATTATAACATCATCATCAGCACTCTGCCATCAATGTAGAAAAAGGCTAATAATGATTGATGGCGTGAGACTGGTTTTCCATCTCTTCGAAAACTTTAGAAACAAAGTCTTATCAACCTCACAAAGAGATTCGAGTGAGTTCCTTGAGGTCTATGATCAATTACCAGCCTGAAGCTGACCACGTCATCCACGAAGTGCCGATTAGTCCACAGAATATGGGCCCAGAACCAGGAGCACTATGTGTCTTAAATGTGTTAAAAGTTCATTTTGGCTTTTTAACCAAATATGATCCATTATGAGATGAAAGAAAGAAAGAAAGAAAGAAAGAAGAAGAAAATTGGACAATCAATGGGTGATGTGATCTATAATTTGCGGCTGCGTTTGTTAACCAGACCATTTCCTTGTACATATTTTAGTCTATGTTGATATGAAAGCCCTGGCAGATCGTTAAAATAATCCGTTGGGGCATTTGATCACATGACCACATGGTTGGCGGAGAAGCAACCTATTTACTGCGCTACGTGTTGTCTATAGTTATCATGTAGGTATGGCTGAATTCATCACATCATATGTAGATTCGACGAAAGTGTGTTACAAATTTAGAACAATAATAGTATAGTGTGAAATAATACTATTTCACTTAAGTGACGTGACTGGAACGGGACATGCCGATTTAATGTCAACCTTTATTATTTTTTAGGTAATAAAACATAAATGCTTGGGAAACTGAAAAACACGCAATCATGTAAGCTCCGAGCACAGATTATAGTTTGTTAAGAACCACCTCTGAATGTCAATTTATTTCTCTCCATGGATAATATTTTAAGGCATTTTGTCTGCTAATAAACATCATACAGTTATGTTAATTGGCATTTACATTTATCAATTCCCTGAGAAGACCACAGTGTAGATTTAAAAGTCTGGATTCACCAGACTGAGTATGCCAATAAGCTCGAGTGCAGTATTTGACAGAAGTAGCAAGAAGACTGTACAGGTTTCCTTTAAAACTAAATATGTCAGCAAATGATTTTGTGACTTTTATACAGAAGGTGACTGACGATATATATATATATATATATATATATATATATATATATATATATATATATATATATATATATATATATATATATATATATATATATATATTTAAAGAAAAAAAAATCAACAATAGAAAGAGGCAAGGCATTGTCAGGCAGTCTTAAGTGATGTGGCATGAACTCTATCCAGATGGGAAATCTCGTTTGACCTTGCAACGTAAAGAACGTTTATATAGATACAAGGAAGACTAGAAAACATATTTGGATATAATGACACAAGAACAAGTCGCTTAAAAGTCGACAGGGTCGACTTCATTGCACCGGGTTTTATCCCATATGGCTCGGTCTCTTTCCGTAGCACTGAAAGCTTCGCACAAAGCACGGACTCCGTAGCTTGTAGCGACGACCCACGGGAGTCTCCGAAACATTTAATTCGTAAACCGAAGGACGCGGCCCGGAATCGAACCCACAACCTTCGTAGCATGAGTCAAACGGCTTGACCACTTCGCCACAGAGACTCCAACAAGAACAAGTTTAAGCAGAAAAGTTGAAGAAGGAAAAGAAGGCAGTTAGAAGAGGACGTTATAAACATTTAGCTGACGACCCGGCCCGGCGTCGCCTAGTCCCTAGTGGAGAGCGTCTCATTTAATTCATAAAAGTAGTCATTCATCATCATCATCATCATCATCTTCCACTTCTGCCGTCAAGCGTCGTGGGGAGGAATAATTTGCGTTCCAGCGCCCGGTGGGCGGCACTGGATAATGTCATTCCGTGTGGTTGTACAATGTCTCTGATGTCGTCAATCCATTTTCTTCTTGGACGTCCTCGTGGTCTCGTCGCAGATGATCTTTGATGTAAGGCCAGTGATGGTAGCTGCTGATGTTGCATTCTAACGACATGGCCAAACCACTTGATCTTCTGTCTTTCAATAAATGTGGCACAAGGTGTTGATCCCACCGTCTGTCTGATAGTAGCATTTCTTACTCGGTCTCGGATTGTTAAGTTGGCAGCTCTCCTCAAGCATCTCATTTCACATGTGTTGATTTTGCGAAGGTGTAATTTGGATAAAGTCCAGGTTTGAGATTGGTAGCATAGGGTTGGTGTGAATATGCTGTTTATTATCTGTCGTTTTGCGAACATGGGTATGTTTGGATGTTTCAGTAAGGGTGATAGTTGATATGTAAGTGCACTAGCTTTTTGACATCTGATTTCAATTTCTCTGTCAAATCTGCCATATTCTGTGATCATACTTCCAAGGTATTTGAATTCTTTAACTTGTTTCAGAGTTGTGTTATTTATCTGTATACTTAGTGGGCCTGGCGATCTGCTAACTTGCATTACTTCGGTTTTGGCTGTGTTTATGCTCATATTGTATCTGCTGCAGTTTGAACTCAGATTAGTAATATGATTTTGTAGTCTGCTATCATCGCTGTAAAACAGGCACTGATCGTCTGCAAATAGAAGTTCATTTATTCCCTATGGGTCAGTTGTTTCATCTGGAGTAAAGAGTTCTAAATTTTCGGAATCTGTTCTGTCGAGACTTGCTTCTTTGGAAATTCTGTCCATGTAGATATTGAATAGCAGGGGAGAGAGAATACATCCTTGCCTCACTCCTGTATTGACTGTGAACATATCTGATATACCTCCTTGTGTTCTTACTGCACTTTGGCTTGAGTGGTACATGGCTATGATGTTTTCTAGCAGTTGCCCTTCTATCCCATAGTCTTCGGGGATGGTCCATAATTTGTATCTGTCTACTCTATTGAAAGCCTTTTCCTGATCTACAAACACAATATTCTGCTGGTCACTATATTCGATAGTTTTTTCACATATTTGTATAAGTGTAAATAATGCATCAGTGCAACTTTTACCTTTCCGAAAACCGAATTGTGCTTTGCTTAACTGTTGTTCAACTATTGGTCTAGCTCTTTGTTCCAAAAGTTTTGCATACATTTTCCCTATATGGCTTAGGAGTGATATACCTCTGTATGCTTAGCACTCTCTCGTATTGCCTTTCTTTTTCCATATTGGTACTATTATTGCCTGTTGCCAATCATCTGGGACTTTTCGTTCTTCCCATGCTATATTAAAAATTCTTGTTAGCCATTTAACTCCTATTTCCCCACAGGCCTGAATAGCTTCTGTGGTTATTCCATCTGGACCTGGTGATTTGTTTTTAGGACTTTTCTGTATAACTGCTTTGACTTCTGCAGGTATGAAATTTGGTTCTTGCTCTCCCTGGATTTTAGGCACAAAAGTGAGGTTTTCTGTGTTATCTGTATGGTTAAGTAGTTTTTGAAAGTATTCTGCCCATCTTGCTAGTCTTTGTTGTGGATTAAATATCGGTATACCTCTTTTGCTGTTTATGATGGTGGTTGGGTTGTAGCATGCATCTCTGTTTCTCATTGAGGTGACACGTTTATAAAGTTCTCTTGGGCAGTCTTTGCTAAGGGTCGCCATCTGTTCACCATGTGTTCTCCAGGATTCATCTTTAGATGCTCTAATTGTTCGTTTGGCATTACGTCGTGCTATTCTATAAGTAATATAGTCCTGTTCAGATTTAGTTGTGATCCACTTTTTGAATGCTGCCTTCTTTTTGAATATGCTATCTTTAACTTCGTTGTTCCACCAGGCTGTTCTTAATCTTTTGTCCTGCCCTACTTTCTTTGTTCCACATTTATTTTCCAGTGTGTCGAGCATGGCAGCCTTGAAACATGTCCATTCCTTATCTACGCTTGAGTGGTCATCAGGGATGTTCTTATGTAGGTTTTGGATTTCTTGACTGAATTCGTCTTTAACTGTATTTCCCTGCAGCCTCCTATAATTGATGACATGTGTTGTTACCTTTTTGTTTCTTATTTTCCTGTGTGGTGAAATCTATTTGATTATGACTGGTTTGTGATCAGTATCAACATCTGTATTTGGGAGTGCTCTTAAATCTAATAGTAGCCTTATGTCTGATTTCCTAATTAGAATAAAGTCAATTTGAGATGCTTGGTCTATGTCATTCCATTCATACCAGGTTTTGGTGTGGCTACGACGGTGTTGAAAAAAACTATTTGCTATTATTAGTCCATGTTCCGAGCATATGTTGAGTAGATGATGACAATTGCTGTTACAATCAGTCTCTTTGTCGCTGAATGGCCCCATGCAATCCTCCCACGGTGTTCTTCGTGTGCCTATTCGTCCGTTAAAATCACCCATCACAACTAGTTCATCTGTCTCCTTGACATTATTTAACGTGTCTGCAAGTTTATCAAAATATTCGTCTTTGTCTTCGTCGCTGTAAGTGTCGTTACATGGGGCGTATGTTTGTATAAAAGTTGTTGTTTTATTTCCTTCTTTGATCTGTACTAGTATTATCCTTTCCGATATGAATTTAGTGTTGATAATGGCTTTCGCTTTGTCTGGATGTAACAAAAAACCCACTCCATGTTTAGCTGTAGCTCGCTGGTCGACACCACTCGATATAACAACGTAACCTTCATGTGTTCGTTTCGTGTTCTGCCCCTTTTCCCTAGTGTCTGCGAGTCCTAATAATTTAATATTTTATTTTTCATGATCTCTACAAGAGCTGGTTCCTTATATTCAAGACCAGTAACATTCCAAGCAGCAAAAATCTCCTTTCTATTTAAAGTATTTCGAAGTTTAGCAGTTTTTGTCGTTAGTGTTTGTTGTTGTTCGGCGTCAGTGTGTCTTTCCGCGTCGGTGTGTCGTTTTCGGCGTGAACGCTGATAGAGTTGCGTTTTTCTCTCAATTTCCTCCATAATTCTCGAGCAATAGTTCTTGAACAAATAAATTCCCTACCGGTTTGCTGGACCTGTCGTAGGTTCATCCTTATTTGAACAGATTGATGTTTGGAAACACGCACAGAACACATTTTTAACACATAATTAATCTCTGAATCGAGCGACGCGGTTTACACCGCCATCCATTTCTCTAAGCGCACAGAGTATGCGTTCGGCCCCTAGGCCCTCGCAGCTATTTCATTGACTGAAATCAAAACTTGAATTTGTAATGAAATGTAGTACCTCTACCAGCCGTTGCAGATTTACTCCATTTAGCACATCTAGATCTTTGCTATTACAGTAACTATCATAATACGTTTATGATATAGCATTTATAACGAAATAATTTTTCATTTCTAACCATCCTTTACTTCGGGAAATCGGAAGTGCTTATGTATTATGATGATTGGGTTATATCCCTTGTTTCCAGTTTTGCTTCCCGTTGCTCTTCTGTTTCTGAAGCTCGTAATGCCTTTTTCTTTCGTGCTTGAGGAAAATTTTTTGATTTGAAACTAACCAACTATCTCAGTTGGATCCGCGGGAGTCGGAACAACATCTGTACAACATTTAATCTCAATTGGATAAACCGTTCGGGAACGCCTAAAGGACACACAAACAAACGTTCTCTTATATATATATATATATAATCAATTAAAACAACAGGAGTCAGTTTTAGTAAGCGTCAGCAAGGAGCTCAATCTGAACTAACCATTGTAGCTGTGACAGTCATTGCCTGCATACTATTACTGATCATGGCGTTCTTGAAAATTGGGAGTCATTCTACCTTGAACCCTACAAACCGCCCAGGTAAAGTCACCTCAGGTATAAATAGCCCGGGTACTGTTACGCCAGGTACAAACAGTCCGGGTACAGTCAAGCAATGTAAAAATATCCCGGGTACAGTCACGCCAAGTACAAACAGCCCGTGTACAATCGCGCCAGGTACAAATAGCCTTGGTACAGTTAAGCCAACTGCGACGGTTCTCAACATGACGGCCTGGTGGACACTCATAGCAAGTTCCGTAGCTAACTATACGTCATAGCAGATGCCACCTGTTTGAACACTATCTTAGTACAGACTAAATGGCCACCCTAAAAAAGAACACGAAACAAAAATAATAATAATAATGTCAAACGATAACCAGTATAATAAACAAGAACCTTCAAGAAACAAATGAAGATCGTAAACTGATTAGAGACATTAGACGTAGCCAGTCAACATTTTTCGGACATGTTATGAGAAGAAATGAATTGGAGAATTTGGTGACCAAGGAAGAGACCAAGGGGAAAATCGATAAGTAAATACCTGGATGGCTTGGCCACGTGGCATGGTCGAGGCAGAAATACGGAGCTGATCCACGACTCTAGTGATCGAGTGAGATGGCAAAACATGACCATCCACGCTTACCAGCATGACACATGATGGATGGATTGATCTTGCCAGGGTGCAGAGGCAGTCACCCAATCTGCAAACTCAAATCACCAAATCACTATCTACTAACACTGGCAGACAGGTATTTTTGTGGACCACAATGAGCCGAACGGGACACAGTGGTACTAATAGGCCTTAACAATTTCTTTAAAAGAAAAGGAAGGACGATATTAACAGGACTCGACCTAAACATATTTAAAAAAAACAAAAACAAATTACTTTCTGCTCACAGCCAGAAGGAAAGATGCCAAATTTGTCAAGATTAAGAAGAGTAAGGACAATGTCAAGTTCAAGGTGCTTTGCAGCAGATAGTTGTACGCACTGGTGATCCAGGACAGAGACAAGGCCGAGAAGCTGAGACAGTCATTGTCACCTGGTCTGGCAGTCAAAGAACTTAAGTGAAATCAATAAATGAAGAAAACCCGGCTTGTAAATGTTTTCCTTTTAACTGGAACTAAACTTCGAAAGAAGAAGACACAGTGTTAGTGTGTTAATTTTTAATAGTCTAGAGAAACAAATATCTTGTCTTGGCTTAAGTTCGTAGTAAACAAAGAAATAATTGGAGCTAAATACGATTTGCTTTGTTATTAGTGTGTCAGTCAAACTCCTTACCTGGGTATACATTCAGGTGCGAATACAAATAGTGTTTCTATCTGCCAATCATACCTCACCTTCGACCCACCTGCCTACCTAACATTCTTGAATCACTTCAAGAAAATGCATTTCTTATTAGCCCTTTGCCATATCAATATTTGAGTCCACCGTGTTGTATATTGTCAGTTATAGACTTTTGAGTATATTTTCCTCTAGCAGAGAGGGAAGTGCCTTTTGCAAAGGACATTGCTGCATGATGATTATGTTTTTTACACTGGTTAATGTCATTAGTTTCATCACTACCTAGAAAATAATAAGTATTATTATTAACATCATCATCATCCCCTTGTCATGAATGTCGCAAGAGGCCACTAAAGATTTCTGGCGTTTAATTGGCTATTTCATATCTTTGAAAACTTTAGAAATAAAGTCCAATCAACCTCACAAAGGGCTTGGAGTAAGTTCCTTGAGGCCTATGATCAATTGTCGGCCTGACGCTGATCACGTCATCCACCAAGTGCCGATTAGTCTTCAAAATATGGGTCCAGCATCATGTGCGGTAGGTGCTTTAACTGTGTTAAAGAATCATTGTTTTTTAATTAGCTGATCCATTAGAAGATGAAAGAAAGAAGAAGACGAGGAAGAATGAGAAAAATCGACAATCCATTGGGTGATGTGGTCTATAATTCGCCTTCCGTCTTTGCTCCCCATAACACTTCCTGATACGTGTGTGGGTTTCCTCAATTATCACGTGCCCATGTCTTGATTCGGACACAGCATGTGCAGATTAGACAACATTGTGTTTACAAATTTATCAGCATTAAAGTTATAATGGGAAATAGAACTATTTCATATAAGGGACATAACTGAAATACGACTTAACGCTTTAATATCGATATTTATCATTTTTGTTGTAATAAAACATAATTGCTGGGAAACTTTAAGAAAAGCACATCCCTGTATACAATACTGCAAGATCCAGGCACCTACTGTATTTTTTTATCACAACGTATTTATACCATTTAAAAAAAACTTTCTGTCTTCTTCTGTATGGACAAAATTATAAAGCATTTTCTCTAAAAGTAAATATCATACATGAATGTTAATTTGGCATTTACTTACAGCGCTATTTTCGTGGTATTTGGTATTTTATGGCAGGCACATACACGTGTGCCTTTTAACTTGAAATAAATTAGGAAAGCAATAGGCATGGTTTAGTGAGTTAGTATTTAACCTCTAGGCTAACCGATTGTCTTGTCTTAGCTCAAGCTAATAGTACACAAAGAAATATTTGTAAGTAAATACGATCGTTTATGCAACATGAGCTAGAACCACATACTATTTCTACGGTGATGTGAGGAGAAGAGCGCAACCCTGATTGCATAGTACCAAAGAAGAAACTGAAGAGAGAGAGAGAGAGAGAGAGAGAGAGAGAGAGAGAGAGAGAGAGAGAGAGAGAGAGAGAGAGAGAGAGAGAGAGAGAGAGAGAGAGAGAAAGAGAACCTCTCACCACCGCCCTCGGTTAACAAGAATAAGTAAAGAAATAAGTTAAGAAGATTCAGGAACTAGGCCGACAGGGTTTCCAGACAAAGAATTACTCCAGGGCTTGTTCTAACAACAATGATTGTATAATTAGAGTCTACCAACGAAACGACAAAGTAAATATAACACATGTATAATTTCGTTTATTAAACTTCTAAAGACAACAATCATATGCAGACATGTAGCATCAACAATATCTCCTAGAGGTTATACAGGAGTGGGCATAAATCCAATAACAAACAGAGCAGCCACCATACAGGCATCAGTTAAAAATTTAGAATTCAGCCAAGCTAAGCAACAGCAAAAGTATTAGTACGCACATCGTATAACTAAAATGACATTAAAGACAAGTGCAAGACAAGTACAACTACAAGGCAAGTAAAAACTTGTAACTTGTAGGTTTGCGAAAAATTTACAGGTGATTTACATAATCATCTCTATGCTATTGAAGAAGATAAAGAAGAACAAGACGAAGAAGAAGAAGAAGAAGAAGAAGAAGAAGAAGAAGAAGAAGAAGAAGAAGAAGAAGAAGAAGAAGAAGAAGAAGAAGAAGAAGAAGAAGAAGAAGAAGAAGAAGAAGAAGAAGAAGAAGAAGAAGAAGAAGAAGAAGAAGAAGAAGAAGAAGAAGAAGAAGAAGAAGAAGAAGAAGAAGAAGAAGAAGAAGACTGTGGCGTGCAGAGGTTCTTTGATGCCCGGGGCCAACCCCTTGATTGGATGCCTCTAAATTGTTCTTTCCCTAATTTATTCTTCCTCCCCTCCTACTGCACTGTGCTGCCTCCTCTCCCTTTCACCCAGGAAATTTTTTGAGAATTGCACATTGCCGTATGGTGCTTTTAGCCTATTTTGACTATTGGAAACCGAATTTTAGACTGTGTATTTTATGCTTAGGAAGTTAGGGTACTATTACTAATCATAGGATAGCCTGTATGGAAAACATGACATAAAAACTGTTTTCAAATTAAATATATATGTAATAATTCAGCACTCAGTCTCAGCCGTCAGCCACATACCCACATTTATTAAGTTCGATTCCCTTAATTGGATCTCCTGTCAAAAAACACTTGAACTACTTTACTTTTTACTTCCCGGTGATGAATTCTTGTTCAATAATGATTAAAGCAAGGCTAGTCAGTCATTCTTAAGACATAGAAGACCTAAAGTGTGTTTTTATTCATTTCAATTTTGAAAATGACCTTTCGCAACTTGCGATTGAAAATCTTATGGTTAGTAGTAGTCTATATGCAACGCACATCGTGGGAAACACATCCCTTCCAAACTGTAGTAACGACACTAGAACATCTTTAGGATCGGGCAGAACTGTATTACCTCCAGCTTGAAAGAGCATCACAAAGTCAATTATTTTATCATATAACTGAACGGCCTTCACATCATTATCATAATAGCGTCCAAAGTCCGAACGTCTGTAATTTCTCTATTTCTTTTTCATCTGCAATTGCGACTGCGACTGAATGTAAATTCAAAAGAAATGCAGATCGGTCTCTGAGTTCTTGAAGGCGTACAGTGCGGTCTTCAATTTCCGTTTTTAATCTGTTCATGATCTCTACCATTACTCTATTCATTTCTTGCTGTGCCGTCAATCCACTACCATCTCGTGCTGATTTTCCAGCCATCATTCTTCTTCTCCTTGTTCGTTCAATTGCAATTTCCCATTTCTCACAATATTCGTCTGCTGAATGTATTGCATTGTGGATAATTTTGTCATTGTTCAAACTCAAGATTTGCACAAGCCCCATTAGATCACAAGAAGCATCATGGAACCCCATTGTCGGATCCTGCAAACATTTTTGTCACTTTCTCTATTGGCGCTAAAATCGGGTACGAAAAATGTAATAACGATATAAACGAAAATTGTTGAATAGAGTTCAGAAGCGAGCCTGCATCGCATTTGGTTTCCCTAGAAAATTCTCCTTCTTGCAGGTGTTCAAGGCTGGCAATAACGTTGTCCAACTCCGCGTGGATTATTTGCACAGCGATATTGCGAGAACTCCATCGTGTATCACATTGTCTTTTGACAGTTCGAGAGGTAAATGATTTTAAGACCTCCCAACGGGAAGTAGATGAAGAAAAAAAAAAGTAAATAGCTTTTCCACAACTCCACAAAATGTAACGACAACAGGTTCCATCTCACTTGCATGGACACAGGCCAAATTGAGGTTGTGGTTCTCACAATTCACAAACACAGCTTTTGGGTTAATGTCGAGAATTCTCTGTTGGACACCTACCCTCGCTCCAGTCATAACTGCAGCATTATCATATGCTTGGCCACGACAGTCATTGATGGCAATGTTATCTTCTTCTAATGTTTTAAGAATTTCCGTTACCAAGCTTAATGCATCTTTCTTGTTGACTTGGAAATTTTATTTCTACCTTTCTATTGTCATCATCAATATGAACATAACGTAGAATTTATACTGTTATTAGTACTTATACTACGGCATACGATTGGTATGATACGAAATTAGTCCGTCAATACAAGCGCAAGAGATGACACTGGGCCAACGCCAATCGCCTAATTGGATTCTCCCCCCCCCCCCCCGGCTGGACGCCCGGGGCCGTCGCACCCCCTGCACCTCCCCTTGCACGCCACTGGAAGAAGAAGAAGAAGAAGAAGAAGAAGAAGAAGGAGGAGGAGGAGGAGGAGGAGCAGCAGCAGCAGCAGCAGCAGCAGCAGAAGATGCAGCAGCGGGAGGAGGAAGAGGAGGATAAGGAGAAGAGGAAGACATTGAGCAGTAGATGGGTGATGTGGTCTATATTTTGCCGGCATACTTTGCTCCCCAGAATATTTCCAGGTACATATATTACTCTCGGATGACGTGGAAGCCCTGGCAAATTGTTAAAACAATCCTATGGGAGACTGGAACACGTGACCATCGAGTCTGTAGGGAAATGTGCTAGCCGCTGCGCTATCGTGGAGACCACAGTTATCATGTGCCCATGACTTAACCCGTCACAGCGTGTGTAGATTAGACAAAACCGTGTTACACATTTAGCAACAATAAAGATATAATAGGAGATAATTCTATTTCCTAAAAGGGATATAATAATCTTATATAAGACAATTATCGCTTTCATTTTAACATTTATTAATTATTAAGTAATAAAAGATAATTTCTTAGGAAAATTTAAGAAACACAATTTTCCATGCTTAAGCCACAGTATTGTTTTCTTAAATTACAACTTCTGTACGTAACTTTAATTCTTCATTACCTCTTAAATAATATTCTAAAGCATTTTGGCTCCTAATAAATATCATATACTAAAGTTATTTGGCGTTTAAATTCATTGATGAATTGGAAGTTAAATCTTTAATCTTTTGCAGGTACATAAGCGTGTGCCTTTAAACTGGAAATAAATTAGGAAACCAAAGACGAGAACCAAGTAGGTGAGTGTTTTCGGAAAGTATGGTACCAGATACGGTACCTCACTTAGAAAGAATGTGAGGAAGATGGAAGTTACACAACACTGTACCTGCACATATCCCATCTGTAGAAATGAATTCACGAAGAGAAAGGCTGTCTCATTTGGAAATGTAGCAGAAGTTCCAAAACTGTTGCAGAAGGTACCTGGGTTTACTTGACCACTGTTGCTGCACAAGTGCGAAATGTCATCCATCGTTTCAGAGAAATGAAAGAGATTTAAATCTCCTGATTGTTTTTTTTTTAAAATTTAATTGCAGCCACACAAATGTGTGTCTTTTAATTAAAACTAAATTAGGAAGGAGTACAATGTTTAATGAGTTGGTATTTAATCATCTAAGGAAGACGATTATCTGGTCTTAGATGAAGCTTATAGTAAACGAAACAATAATACTTGGATTTAAATATGGTTCTCTTTATAATTAGAATATAGATTAAACTTTTCACCTTGGTATACATTCAAGTTCGAATACAATTAGTGAGTCTATGAGCCAGTCATACATCACTTTCTGTCCTCGACTCTACCCACCATTCTTGATTGACTTCTAGAAGAATGCATTACTTATTAATCCACTGCCGTATCAATATTTGACTTCGCCGTTTTGAATACTGTCAGTTGTAGGCTTTTGAGGATGTTTTCCTCGGGCAGATAGGGGAGGGACTTTCTGCAATGGACGTTACTGCATGGTAATGATGTTTTCCACACTGGTGAAATTCATTAGTTAAACCATCACCCAGATAAAGATTACACCAGTCAACAACTAAAATGTACCGGCTATGAAAATATCTGATCTTAACTAATATTGGTATGATGAAGACGAAACTGACATTAAAAATGTTCATTGGCTCTAGTTTTTAAGATATATACTAAAAGTGTAATTAATTACGGTCAATGTGTGTGTGTGTGTATGTATGCGCGCGCGCGCGTGTGTGTGTGTGTGTGTGAGTGACGCAACTGTTGTGGGCGTTTGCATACAGCTCCTCTGCAATACGTCTGGTACCATATGGCGATGACCTACCAGTTCACAAAGTGCCAGAATCATTTTCGCCTGCTTCCACTGATGAAGAAGAGGTCATAGATCATCCTGATTCATGAACCTCAAGCAACCCAGTCTTTGAGCAAACTGCATCCACTAAAGCACACGCACTAACCGAAAGTGAACTGAATAATTTTGTAAGAGATCTACATTTATCGAAGAACAAGGCGAAACGTATGGGTTCTAGATTGCAAAAGTGGAATCTCCTGGCTGAATATGTTAGAATTGATGTGTAGAGGAACCGTCAAACACCTCTTATTACATTCCTTGTTAAAGCTGGTGACCTCTCTGTGGGCCTCAACATTTCTGGTGTAATGGCAACCTTCAAAATCAATTAATTAATTAAATCATACATTCAGTAGCATGTCCTTTGCAGAACCTCGCTCCCATAACAACCTTCCGGAAAACTTCTCGATTACAAGCAAGATGTCCCGCCTCCGATACATCCATCTGGATATTATCCGCGACATCCTGCACCCATCTTCTCTTTGGTCTTACTCTTCCTCCCTTCCCAGGCATATACGCCTTTTATTATTGTTCTCTCCAGTTAGTTAGTTAGTTAGTTAGATAGATAGTTAGTTAGTTAGTTAGTTAGTTAGTCGCGGCTCCAATTTCACGGCAACGGGTCGTCCATATTAAGCTCCGTTCCTGTGCCAGTGAATATCACACAAAATGCTCCACACTGCCCAATGTGAACAATGGTATAGACAGGAGTCTCGGCAAGCCAAACAGCTCGCACAGGTACACTGTTCATAATGCCGCGGTCAGAAAGTCCGCCTGTCCGATAGATATCTGGTTGATCCTGCCAGTAGTCATATGCTTTGCGAACTGTTGAGGCTCAGCCCTAGATCAGGAGATTTGCTCGCAACCTAGACGAGCATTATCTTCTGCGGATGGAATCTCGTTGGCGGCATGTGTGTGTGGTCTGTTCTGGCGGTTAGTCCGTCTATCCGATGGATATCTGGTTGATCCTGTCAGTAGTCATACGCTTGTCGTAAGGGTTTGAAGGTACTCGTAGGGTTTGCTCCTTAAGGCACCCACCTGTTTCGAGAGCAAACATATGCAGGGATAACTGGCATGTGGCAGCCTAACGCCACTGCATCTGTGTCCGTCTCCAGTCGTCCTGCTAGTCTTGCCACTAGAATCAGATGGACGCAGGTCAGAGAGTGAGGTCGAGGAAATTGCGCAATCACTTCCTCACTATAATCCATACCATAGCGGAAGTCATTCTTCATCCAAATTACTGGATGTAATAAATGGTCTTCATCATTCGTGATGGACGAACATCCATAACACAGAAGTCCTTCAAGTAAAATACAGTTCATCGTCGATTGAATCGGCAGGCACCAGAAAGACTTCAGTGACCCGGGTTTTATTCCATATGGCTCGGTCTCTTTCCTCAGGGTGACCCGCCTCTTGTTCTCTCCAAACTCTCATGACGTTTCAAGTGACCACAATATATCAATTTTCTTTGTTTTATCGTCTTTAATAGCCAACTCCCTTCAATATTCATCTCTTGAAGTATGGATGCATTTGTTCTTTTCTTTACCCAAGATATTTTTAGAACCCGTCTATAACATTTATATTCAAAGGCTGTTCAGCTTGTTTAGTAAGTGTCCAGGTCTCACAGTCGTATGTTGCAATGGGAAAGATGCATGCTCTAAAACATATAATTTATGTAGTTCTATCTGTCCCACTCCATAATTTATTCATTTGTGTTAATCTTTGAAGAGCAATTGATAGTCGTCGTTTCATTTCTTTCATTGTGTCACTGTCGTGTGTTTCTTTAAAGTGTCGTCCCTGGAGTGAGGGGAATCAACACCCACATTTTATTTTAACCCCTTATCATTCTCCTGGAGAATCCACTAGATTCCGTCCACCTCACTCCCTCAGTTTATGGACACCTCTCTCTCTCTCTCTCTCTCTCTATCACTACTGGATCATGCCCCCTCTCATTCTTCCCCAACGCAACATACTCAACAACTCTAGCTTCTAAAAATTAATAATAATTGATTTATTAAAAGAAAAGTGTAATGTATGTGCGAAGTGTATGCGACGAATGTGTGTCGTGTACTATAATGTGTGTAGAATCGGACTATCAGATCAGTAGCCCAGTCAGATCATCCTAGCAAGGTCACACCACAGCACGTTAGGTCAGCACAAGAAAACCTCACCCAGTGATGTATCTCTCCTGCCAGACGCTGACTTTCTTCTGTAGCTACTTGGTAATCCATCTAGATGATCATCCGAAATAGATACAGTCCGTAGTTTAACACTGATCATGGATCGGTTACACACTGCGTCCTATAGGTCCCTATAGTACTTAAATGTTCAATCCTTGTACTTGTGAATATAGGTATCACTATTATTGGTAATACACTTGATCCTATCTATTGTCTATATTGTCTCAACTACAATGTCCCTTGTACTATTCCAAAGGACTCTACAGCTCCATGCGAATGCTACGTTTACTGTTCCTTTTTAGTCACTATTGTTCATATGATATGTGGTGTATCAACGAACCTCACCCATCCTAGGTGAACCTTATCACACAGGAATCGTTATATGGTTTTGCTCATCTGAGCCATGTTCTGGTGGACCCTCCTGATCATGGGCCCAGCGTAAACAATATTGTACAAACTTTCTTCTCGGACCTTATTCCTTTCCTTAAAAAAACATTGACCGTTCCTCTTGTGTTCTTCCTCATCGGAGTAGAACTTCCTCATAACCAGAGTAGAGCTTCCTCGTAACTATAGGGGAACCTGTTAGAGAAATAACACACCTGGTGAGAGCACTAGTCACTGATCCTACTATCTGAGTGTAGGCCTGCTGCCTCGCTCAGATATTTATTAGCGAACTAAACTCTATCATAGAGCAGAGGAGCTCATCACCTTGGTCCGAATCAGGCTAAGACAAGGAAAGACCAATAGACAGAGTGCAGAACCCCAGTAGGCACCCCACTGGAAGATCCCACTATTGGACATTTCTCCTATCTCCCAACCCATCCTCAATCTCTCCAAATATCACTCAACTACACTAGTCTCACTAGCAGAGCTAATTCTCACTTCACTACCCTATTCTCAACTAGCAGAGCTAATTATCACTTCACTACGTTAAAGTCCTAAACTCTACTATCACCAGTCTATCCCACATTAATTATACCTTAATATGATCTATGGAGTACCTTATGTAATACTGCTTTTCTCGTGAATCACATCTACATTTTGCCATGACAGGGACTTGTAAATTAAAGTTAATTAATCCCGCACATGGTAGATGTTTTTCAAATTCCAACAGAGCAAGCGAAAACACAGTCCGTCTCCGGCCAACTCTCTAGTTTACAATCCCTGTAACAAGCTAGGTTTTTCAAACAGACTTGGATTGTTCTAGTGACTTCCTTTGATGTCAACACAGGTGTCCTCAAGGGCAACTAACTCTTTCAGGATTATTCTCTCCCCCTTGTTCAACCAATACAAAAGTTGTCTCCCTTGTTTTGACAACCAAAACAAGCCAGCGTGTTTCCTGTATTCTCCCGATTGGGCCACAACAACATGCCTACAATTTTCTGTCTTGTGGGGAACTCTCAAAGACCGCTGTACCGTTTGATCTCACCGACTCCCGTAATAAACAACTTGCAGCTGCGAATCAGACTGTCGCTGTTATTTGTATCATTTGATCGTTAATTCACAGTGATTTCGCGACAGTCACCATTGTTGGCAATCAATGACCCAAGATATTCGAAATTTTCCACCACCTTCAATCTTTCCTCATTAACATATATTTATTTCTTTTACTTTCAGATAAAAGTAGTTTTATCTGTTTGCATTATCTTTGTATTTGCTATGTTAAGATATAAGTTGTGATATTCACTATTTCTTTGGGTTGATGTAATTATGTTTTCTATATCATTCTGTGATGTGGATAGTAATACTGTATCCATCAGCATATCGAATCTCTGGAATTTCATGATCACCAATATTTAGGGCATCAGTATGAATTACAAAAAGGCAATGTAGAGGCTTGTAATCTATTCATCCAAGACGAGTCTTAAAGCTGTTTTCTTGAATAATTGTAATGTGTTACAATCAATTCCACTTGGTCACGCAGTTCATATGAAAGAAACGTATGAAAACATTAATCAGCTTTTGAAGTGTATAAGCTACGATCATCATCATTGGTCACTTTGCGATGACCTAAAAGTGGTCAGTCTTTTTCTTGGACTACAGGGTGAATATACCAAGTACTGTTGCTTTCTCTGTGAGTGGGATAGTCGTGCTCGAATTGACCATTACATCAGAAGACATTGGCCAATCAGGCAGTCATTGCAGCTTGGCAGCAAGAACGTTGAGAACCCAGCACTTATCGGCACCAGCAATACTTTGTTGCCTCCCCCCCCCCCCCTTTGCACATTATGCTGGGTTTCATGATAAACTTCCTCTAGGCAATGGATGAAACAAATAAGGCCCTTAAATATCTCATCATAAAATTTCCAAGCCTGTGTGAAGCTAAAATAACATAGGGAGTATTTTCTCGTCCTTAAATTTGAAAACTGCTTCATGATGACGAATTTATTTGTGTGTTGCATGGGAAGGAAAAGCAAGGCTAGCATGTTAAGGTAGTGGTGGAAAATGTTCACGAAAACAACAGATCTGATAGTAACAATGACATTGCAGAAAATCTCATTCTGAAGTATAAGAGTCTTGGTTGCAACAAGTCTTTGAAAATTCATTTTCTGGATTCCCATCTGAATATCTTTACGTCAAACTGTGGGGTTGTCGGTGATGAGCATGGTGAACGATTTCACTAGGATATTACTGCTATGGAGAAAAGGTATCAAGGCAATTGGAGCCCTCCAATGCTTGCTGTTTACCGTTGGACTGTGACAAGAGACACCTCATTGATTGACTACAAGAAGCAAGCAAAGAGAGCTCGAACAGCGACTGAATAATGACGGAATGGATTCAAATGTGCCTGTTTAAAATATTATATGGGAACTTTAAATGATGGTTTTATTTTTCCTATCATGTTATGTTGACATATCAATTTAATTGTAACCATAGCTTTTATAATGTTAACATAGAAAGACTAACTGTTCACTCCAGAGAAATAAACAAGCATACATTATTTGTATTACTGCAATGCAAATTCATCATTAAAATAAAAATTTAAAAAAAAACCCAGATCAAATTGGTGAATTTAGATTATGATATTTGAAATCAGCATGTCAAAATCAATAAGAAATGGTGTATTTAAATTCTGCCAAAATAACTTGTGAAAATGTGTTGACCAGTGTTATTATTATCAACATCATCATCATCACTTTGCCAAGCATGTCGTAAGAGGTAACTTCTGATTGATGGCGTGAGGTTGGCTTTGACAACTTTAGAATCAGAGTCTAATCAACGTCTAATCAAATTCTAAAGGGCTTGGTGTGAGTTCCTTGAGGTCTGTGAGCCGGACACTGACCACGTCATCCAGCGAGTGTCGATTATTCCACAGAATATGGGTCCAGCACCATGTGCGTTATGAGTCTTGACTGTGTTAAATGGTCATTTATGTTTTACTCAATATGATCCATTAGGAGATGAAAGATAAAAGAAGAAGAAACATGGACAATCGATGGGTGATGTGGTCTATAATTTACCGGTCGCCTTTGCTCCTCAGAACATTTCTTGGCACATGTTTTAGTCTAGGTTGACCCGGAAGCCCTGATTTGTTAAAACAATCCGGTGGGGGATTGGAACACATGACAAACAAGTCGGCAGCCAAGCGTATTTGCCACTGCGCTAGCGTGTGTTCCACGGTTATGTGTCTTAATCCGGACACAATATACGTAGTTTAAACAACATTGTGTTTTTATATTTAGCAACATAAAAGATATAATGGGAAATAATATTTTTTTTTTACTTAGGGGACATAATTGAAATGGGACTGATCGCTTTTTTGTAAATATTGATTGTTTTTCTATACTTTAATAAAGATTTATTTGCATTTGCAATCATGCAACAGCCAAATAAATATTTTAAATTTTACTTAAAACTTCTTTATGTTACATTAATTTGTCTATAACTTATGATAATATTCTAACGCATTTTCTCTCTTAGTACATATTCTTCATGAATGTTATTTGGCATTTTGTAACAAATATTTATGCAAAAGCGTTGTATATTTTTTGGCAGGCACGCAAGCGTGTGCCTTTTTACTGGAACTAAATTAGACAAGAGTAAGGCATGGTTTTCATCTAATGTCTGCCGCGTCCATCGACGACGAATTGTATTTTCGTGGAGTACTTTTGTGTTGGCATTCTGGCGTCGGTATTGTCTACAGTGCAGTGAAATGATTTTACATCTGTCCGAGGTGTGTTCAGAATAGAGGGCGTAGCTGGCTAGAAAACATCTAGAAACGGAACAAACAACATCTAGAAATATCTGGACTTCGGAGCAATGGTGGCCGGCTATGTCGTAGAATTGACCGGCTTTTGCCTTATGCAGAAATGTGTGGCTGCTGGTCTTCTAGTGACTTCCGCTTCCATTGACGACGAATTGTATTTTTGTACGGACTTTTGTGTTGGCATTCTGGCGACGGCATTATACGATGAATTGTAATTTCGTGGAGGACTTTTGTGATGACATTTTGGCGGTGGCATTATTATGCAAAGTGTACCTGTGCGGGGTGTTGGTTGTCGAGACTCCTGTCTTTTCCACTTTTCACATGGGGCAGTGAGGAGCATTTTGTGTGATTTTCACTGGCACAGGAATGGAGCAAAATGGGGACTACCCATTGCTGTGAAGTTGGAACCGCAACTAACTAACTTACTAAGGCATGGTTTAGTGAGTTATGGTCCGTTTACAAATGATTGCCAAGATTTATTATTTTTTTTTTTTTAAACTGACTGTTGCATCGTTACGAAAGGTTTCCTACCGTCTTCTATTTACCCCCACCCAAGGAATATTTCTTTGATAGGTCCAAAAGCAACTTAAATCATGGAAAGCGGCGATATTTCGTTTATGTGTTGTCGAAAATGTTGTGAATTCACGCTTACAAACTTGTTTTACAGTAATGCATCTCAGTTCAGGTCACGACACAAGGCATATCCAGATTCGTATGGAAGTAAGCGCACTGTTTAATGTTAGTATACCCAGAGAATTTACAGAGGCGTGGGGTAAATAATATGAAATCGATATGGAAGGGGACAGGAAAGTAAACGAGATATATTTCTTACCTTATTTTTCATTTCCTTCTTGTTTCTTTAACTGATCGTTAATAATGTGTACACAAGGAGTTATGTTACTATAATGCATTTAGCTTTTTATATGGAATTCGTGAAATCTTCCAAATAGCTGTGCGTCAAAATACGTATGGAGTGACCAAAGATGATACAGCAATTTAGTCATCATATGTCAATTTTTAATGATCTATTCAGCTGTCTGTGTAGTTTGTTCACAAGTGCTCACGAGTGACAGAACCGTTTTGAATCTTCGTGAAAGACTGTCAATTTTGCTGTTTATTGTTCAGAGACGGACATGATTGCCTGTTTTGCCCGACGAATATAGTTGTGAATGTCTCTGTAGTGGGTTTCTTTCTTAACGGTCAAGATGTTGCACCTCTATTCATTGAAGTTTATACATTGATTAGCATATTCGTATGTTGTCACCTCATTTCACAACGAGTTTGTTCTTACGTTTCTTGTTCTGTGACACTATGTCAGTTTCCACCGCAATATTCAATGCATCTAGTGTTGTTTTTTTTTCAATGCCGGTTGTTTGTCACCGTTGAGGGCTTGCGGAACTGACAATTCATCACTGTGGAATACAAACTGTTGCCATTGACAAATTGTATTGTTTGTGCTGATGCTGTAATGTTTAGCGCCTGCAGTTCTTCTGAACAGCTGGAGCAAAATATCCCAGTAGTTGTGCATGTCGATTAATGTCTGCGATCTGCCCAGAACTTAATCTGTGTCGGACGATTCCACTAGGTTGATGACTGCTCTCAGTTGCATAAAATTAAATCCATCCTTTCTCCAATAGTCATCTTCCTCTTTCACCACACGATCCTCACATTTTTTCCAGTAAATTTTACCAATATCTAACAGCCCAGACTGGGTTAGTATCTTGACGTTAGACAATTTGAATGTAGTATTATCAGCTATCGGTCTCTGTGGCTGAAGGGCTTGCGAACGCGGTTTGTGAGCCCGTATACCCGGGTTCGAAACACGGCGGTGCTGGTTTTTTCGAAAAAGGTATAGAGGCCGGTCGTTCAGAAAGCAATGGCAAACTACTGAACGTAACACTTGCCTAGTACATCAACAGCAGCTGAAAATGCTGGTGTTGACTGCAACGTCCCGTAAGGGATACGCAACAACAACAAAAAAATTATCAGCTGCCACTTGTTCTTTAATGTTAGCCCACACAAGTTCTATAGAGTTTAAATGGGAATGGTACGGCGGAAGTCTCAAGCACCTATGGCTTTGCTCTTCTATCTAATTGTCAATTTGATATTTATTGTTTCTTTGCGTCTGTTTTACAAGGGACAACAATTCTAACTTGAAATACGTTTCTGAAAATGGTATGTGTTCCATTCGGAGTCATATTCATTGCTTCCTTTGTGATGGATGCTGTAGGTAATTTGTCTTCTTGGGCAACAACATTGTGATTTGATGCTTTGTCCATGATTAGACAAGACGGTCTAACTAGGGACGGAAGCTCTGTATTCTCGAGCCAATCTCTAAATACATTACCATTAATCTCATTATGATAAATCTCTAAATACATTACCATTAATCTCATTATGATAATCCTTATTGTCTGTATGCTTTGATACGAACACGAGTCCAGCATTCCGTAATAAGCCATTATGCGTACAACCAGCACGGGCTATGACCGAACGCTGTCCTTTACTATTGGGCACTAATCGCTTTATCTTTCCATCCACCGATTGCCATTCCTTTTCACTTCTGTGGTGCGCATTGATCCAGGATTCATCAACATACACTATGCCATAATTTTCTTTTGTGTGGCTCATTTCCCTTATTTTACGTAGGTATTTGCTTATCATGGCTTCTAAATGCAGCTGTTCGCAAATTATGTTTCTACTCCCCCCTCCCCCCACCTCCTGTTCTTTCGAAACGTGAAGCCTAATGTCCTTATAATTTTCCACAAAGTTGTTTTGGATAGCTCTATGTCATTGTTCTTTCTCAATCAAACCCAAAAGTTTTCTTACAGGTATCCATTTTTATAATAGCTCGCCTTATGGCAGCCTTGCCAAAGCTGTCTACAAATGCCTACAAATGTATACCGTTTACTCATTGCGTGGTGGTTTCATTCCAGATTCTTTGGTGGCAATGGATTCTACTACTATTATAACAAGTCAAAATTATACGATTACTAACGTAAACATCAATTAATAATTCTGTGTCTGCAACTTGCCTGTGAGGGAGGGGGAGGGCCTCCCACACACAATCACACATGCTGAAGATTGCACCAATAATCTGACCATCTAAAATCTTTCCACTTATCTGGTAAAGAATATTTTAATTTACTAAAGCAGTGATTTTTTTTTCATACTTCATAATAAAGGTTCTCAGATCTTCAACAACAACAACAACAAAAACACGTATAAATCTTGTTGCATGTACCGGACTATGTCTTTAGCTGTAACGCCGAATCCTGTGTCGTCGATTTCGTGAATCACCTCTACGACACTTTTAGTGGTGATACGCGCCATGATGTTCTTATCACTTACGTTACTGAAAGAAACCAGAAATCGCCTTTCTTGGAAACCTCTTAAAGGAGAAAGAAGGCGACAGGCACACCAGCGTAGAAAATACATCTAGAGAAGTCATCAACGATCTCATCATCATCAAGTGCCTTGCCGGCTGGCGTAGGCGTTCATGGCTCTCCACAGATCTCAGTCTTTGGTGTTCTGGATCAACTCTGCTGATGATATTCCTCCATGCCACCGTCTCAATCCGTCCAGCATCATTTCTCTTGGTCAACCATCTACATATCAATTAAAAAATAATGAGCCTGAAAAAAAAAAAAAAACATACACGTGTGCCTTATAATTAAATCGCTTCTCGGCCTCTTTCTTGACAACGTTTCTTGAGTGGGGAAACCTGGTAGTCCCGTAATACTGTCCATGTAGTATCTGATCAAGGATAATTAGCATCCTAGGATACTTTTATCTCGGGATATTCTTACCTCACAATTGTGTTATTCTAAAGGATATTGATAGACAATGACAAGTTCATCTGTAACACTGACGTCAGATGTGCTCAACGGAAACCTGCTCCACCGCTCAGGTACAATTGTTGTGTCTCTCTCCGGCCCTGGAGCCGCCGCCAAGTCGACGCCAGCGTTCATAGCGAGCGCACTCGCTGGACTGGCTGGCGTGCCGCTAGGTGCAATAGCCAGTCCACACAGGTATGAGTCTCCGACACGGTGGTTGGTGACTTTAACAGAAGACATTCATGTTAAACTGTACAATAGGCTACACCGGGTACAGTTACAAGTACCTAATTCGGACATTAATATTTGTCTGGAGCATGTAGACAATGAAAGGCAAAAACTTACTTTGCATTGGATCACAGCGGCAATGAAGATAGAGTGTGTTAAGGCAATCGCCGTACATGCCACTGGGGACCCGAATGTGGAGGTATTTCCACTAAAAAACTCTGGAGGTAAATGGGGAGCCTTATGTAACCCCGTCCAGGACATTCCCCATTACATAAATTTAAACATAATAGGGCTTACCAAAAACACTCACAAAATTCTGATAACCTTGCCCAGCAGGAGAACTGCTTGTCATGTGTGTGGTATGGACGACCACTGGTCCAACAAATGTCCAGCCAAACATACAAACAAGCCTGTTGTGGCACAAGAAGATGTAATAAATTTGCCACCTCTGAGAAGGCAAGGACCAGCACAACATCAACAAAACGAACAATGCGGAAAACAATTTGAACAACAGCCCACACAACAAGAAAAACAGCAAACGGATACACCAACAGACAATCAAGAAAACTACATTCTGGAAACGCAAACATAAGAACCCTTTACAAATGTTTTCCACTCCAAAACCAGAAAAAGTCAACTACGAGGATTAAGTCCAAACTCAACAAGCAGTACTAAGGAAGAAGAAGAAGAAGAAAACTCACCAACCAAATCAACGCCAAAAAAGAAGGAAAGACAAACCGAAAATACTGACGAAACAATCAGCAACGACACATTTGATGATAAAACATAATCAGAATTGACATCTAAGATCACTACTGACACTGACACTGACACTGACACCGAAGAAGATGGCATACTGTTTTAACATCTACAATCAGATCACGTCTGCACCAAGACAACAAGAAAACAAAATAACTATCTCAACTAGACAGCCTCGTTCGTCTCTGATTTCTTAATACTCTTAGTCAACAATATCATTTGCTTGTTTTGATTAATTTATGATTACCAATGATATTATTATTATTAGTCTGAACATTTCAGGTTTACGCAAAAAACAAAAACACATCGTCACACTCATACACAAATACAAACCCGACTTCATTCTCTTACAAGAAACAAACATATGTGAATACACACAAAGAAAATCACTACACAATTAGGGCTCAGACACTCATGCTTTCAGCCTGTCGACACATCGTACGGGTTCTGGAACCGCCATACTGCAGACATCAGACAAATGGGAAATTACTGGGACACACAAAGACGACCAAAGAGACACTACCATCATACACGTTAGAAACAACACACACACATACGCTTTAGTCAACATACATGCCCCAGCAAATTACAGTTACCAACCACAATTCTTTGAACACTTAGAAAACCTATTAGCACAGACATTCAGAGGGAGGCATGTTGTTTTAGCAAGTGATTTTAATTGTTGTTTAGCTTTGGCTGACATAATAGGCGGGGAAGTGAAAACGCAGTTAAGAAGAGCCGGCCCAGACGACATGAATCAACTCGATACATTGCAATACATAATTGACACACATAACCTAGTAGACGCATTCAGGCACAAACACCCCAACAGTCACGATACAACGCACAGAAACCATGCACATAACAGATCATCTAGGTTAGATAGAATATACGTACCAACAACACACCACATAACACAAACAAAACACCTACAAGAAACTATCCAGTATACAGACCATAAAGCAATACTAGCAATCGCTCATTGCATTAATAGGTAAGTATATGCTGTGATGTTTTCAGCACACGTAGTATAAATATGATCTATAAGTGTTGCAGATGATTTAGTTATTCTAGTGGTTTGTTTGACTAACTGTTGGAAGTTATATGACTCTATTATGTTTTCCCATGTTTTGTTTGACTTGTTAGTGTCTATGTTGAAGTCACCTAGCAATATTATTTCCCTCGCATTACTAAACGCTAAATCCATCATAGTGGTGAATTTTTCATACCAGATATTTCCTGCACTGGGGTTTCGATAAAGATAGCCAACTACTAGCGGTATGCGATTTTGAAGTTTAACCTCAAGCCACACAAACTCATTCTCACAGGTTTCAAAATCTAGCCTGCGGTGGGCGTTAAGCGAGTTGGAAATATAAACTGCAATACTCGTCTCTTGTTTATGACAGGGATCTCTTCTAATGGTTTTAAAACTCTGATAGCGATGTCATCATCTGAGATGTTACCAAACACCGTCACCCAACCTGATCTTTCCAATACTTCAGTATTTGTGATCTTGTCTTGCCACTTAATACCAAGAATTCTTCGCAGACACCGCTTATGAAAGCTGTTTAAACGTTTCTCTTGGTGTGAGTAAGATGTCCAGGTTTCACTGCCATAACGAAGAGTACTAAGGACACAGGCTTGATAGACAAAGAATTTTGTTTTGGCAGTAAGCTTCCTGTTCTCCCAGACTCTTTTTCTTAACCTGTTCATTGTTGTTGCTGCCTTACCAATCCGGATGTTGATTTCCTGATCTAGGGATAATTTGCTATTTACCACTGATCCTAGATACGTAAAATGGTCTACTATCTGTAGTTCAGCGTCGTCAATAAAGATTGATGGTTCCCCATGTACACCTTGTGACATAATCTGTGTCTTCTTTTTGCTAATTGTTAAACCAAATTCAGAACAAGCATTGGAGAATGCAGATAGTAGACAATGCAATTCTTCCTCAGAGTGGGTCGTAACTGCAGCATCATCTGCAAAAAGCAACTCTCTGATCAGTACCCTCCTAATTTTGGTCTTGGCCTTCAATCTCTGAGCATTGTAGAGGCCACCATCTGAGCGTGAGTGAATGTATATACCACCATCCTGATCACGAAAGGCATATTTCAGTAGAAGTAAAAAGTATATTCCAAAGAGGGTGGGAGCTAGTACACAACCTTGCTTAATTCCACTCTTGATTTCAAACTCTTCAGAAGTTGCACCATCAAACTTGATTATACCCTTCATGCCTGTGTGGAACGATTCCACAATGGACAGAAGAGTTGGTGGGCAGCCAATCATCTTGAGTGCCTTGAACAGACCCTCACGACTGACCAAATCAAATGCCTTTGTGAGGTCGATGAAGGCAATAAACAGGGGTTGATTCTGTTCACGGCATTTTTCTTGCATTTGTTGCAATGAGAATATGATATCAATGGTAGACCGGTTCTGTCGAAAGCCACACTGTGATTCGGGGTAGACTTGATCTCCTAGGACTTGAAGTCTGCGCAGAACAATTCTGGCAAATACTTTTCCAACAATACACAAAAGTGAGATACCCCTATAGTTGTTGCAGTCGCTCCGATCGCCCTTGTTCTTGTACAGTGTTATGATTTTTGAATCTGTGAAATCCTGTGGGACTTGTCCTTCTCGCCAGCATAGCTCTATTAGCTGGTGGATCTGTAGAGTGAGTGTGTCTTGCCCACTCTTGATAGCCTCTATTGGAATCCCATCCTTACCTGGAGCCTTGCCAGATGCAAGTTCATTTATAGCACACTTAACTTCTGTTATGGTGGGAAGTGTGTCCAGGTGGTCAAGAGTTGGTAGAGCCTCTATGACGTTGAGGGCATCATCCGCTAGTTTGGTCTCACTTGAGTAAAGCTCCAAATAGTGCTCTACCCATCTGCCCATCTGCTGTTTATTATTAGTGATGATTTCTCCAGTCAAGGTTTTCAATGGTGCACTTCTTTTGATCATTGGACCACATGCTTTCTTTATTCCTTCATACATGCTTCTTATGTTTCCCTTGTCACTTGCGATTTGAATGGACTCACATAACTTGATCCAGTAATCATTTGCACACTGCCTGGCAGCCTTTTGCACATCCTTCCTAGCTTGCCTTAGCTCACTCAGTTATCAGTTACTCAGTTATGCCAGTTATCACAAAGGTGTTAATTATCAAAAAAGTTGCCAGTTATCACAAAGTTGTCAGTTATCAAAAAGTTGCCAGTTATCAAATAGTTGCCAGTTATCACACAGCTGTCAGTTATCTTAAGGTTGCCAGTTATCACAAAATCACTTTATCAAAAGTTGCCCTTTATCAAAAGTTGCTAGTTATCACAAAGTTGGCAGTTATCATGCAATTGCCAGTTATCAAACGTTTCCAGTTATCACAAAGTTGCCATTTATCACAAAGATGCCTGTTATCAAAAGTTGCAAGTTGTCATAAAGCTTTTAACTAACACAAAATTGCTCCCCAAAATCTTTACTGTTTACATTTATTCTTTCGCAAAATAATTTACGGTTTTTATTTAAATATTGAGCACAACCCACTACTGGCAACGCCGATCGCATTCTGATATGAACCTAAGGCCTATCCACGTCAATATGGAAGCTTTTTTGTTTTTTTGGTTTTTATTTGTTTCTTGAAAAGCTGTCAAATTCTCTGTTCTGTGCGGTTATGGTATTGTTCTGCGTCTTTCGTGAGAAAACATATTTCCACTGGCATTAGATGCTATCTCTGGTGACCGAGGAGTTGTGCGTTTAATCAACACGCTTATCAGTCAGGTGTATGGTTGGGATGGGGGTGGGGTGGGGGGGGGGGTGTCTTGAGCCTGATGAATTAAGGCTACCTGGCGAGTGCAGTTGCCGCGAACTTTACAGGTTACGCTGGTCTGTTGGACTTCAATGTTCTCTTCCCGTCCTTGACTTAGGCTCGTAAATTACAAGTACCTTAGAGGTTACAGTGAAAACATTTTTATAAATTTATAAAATATGAGATGAATCAGTGAGCTCTCGGGAAGAAAAATAAGAATAAATACAGGGTGTTTGAAATCAAAAACAGGAATGATCTTATTGGAGGGAGGTGCTATAATGAAGAGGTGGAATGAGTATATAAGAGAATTATATGATGGGGAAAGGGAAGAATTAACAGAAGAATGTAACTTAGAATGTCCACCTATTGTAAAAGAAGAAGTCGCTGACGCTATGAAATATATGAAGAAAGGAAAACAGCTGGACCAGATAAAATCACAATAAAAGAATTACAAGTATTGGGAGAATTTGGAGTAGATATATTAACCAAAATGTTAAATGATATTTACAGCAGTGGATATTTATCCAGTGATGTGATGCAATCTGTATTTATAGCTATACCAAAAAAGACCAGGAGCAATTGAATGTGATGATTTTCGTACAATTAACCTTATAAACCATATCACTAAGCTGCTGATCAGGATCATAATGAGAAGAACCAGAAAGAAAATAAAAATGGAAATTAGTGAAGAAAAGTATGGATTTGTGGAGGGAAAGGGCACAAACAATGCAATGTATACATTACGGACACTAATAGAAAGGTCAATAGAGAAACAGAAAGACATATGTTTGTGCTTTATAGTTTACTAGCTGACCCGGCCCGGCTTCGCCCAGGCCCTGGCGGGGATCTGTCTATCTATCTATCTATCTATCTATCTATCTATCTATCTATCTATCTATCTATCTATCTATCTATCTATCTATCTATCTATCTATCTATCTATCTATCTATCTATCTATCTATCTATCTATCTATCTATCTATCTATCTATCTATCTATCTATCTGTCTATCTATGTTCGGCCCGTTCCCGTTAAAAATATAGATAGAGTAGAAGAATCGATAGATTGATAGTAGAAAATATGATTGGAAGAAATCTATCTAAAGTAAACTTACCAAGATATCATTAACAGCCAATAAATGGTGGGCGGTGGGTTGACTGCAGAGTACTGCAAGCGATATGCAACTAACTTTCTCTCACAAAAAATTACTTTTTGTTTTTAACGAACGAAAATCTTTATTTTCATAGGATTAAGAATTGGGCACGCAGGCCCGTCCTACATTCTGCCCTTCTTCTCTATTTCCTCTCATACATTCTTTCATTCAACATCTCTTATGAAGCAATTCATTGACAACAAAAGAACAATAAGCATTAAAACGCATGAAAAGTAACTCGTTGAGGAAATGTTTAACATGGGCGCGCATCATAAATACCCAACGTGGGTGTAACGCGCCATACTTATGGGAATGTTAAAAAAAAATTAATGTGCTGTTGAAGAAAAATAAAAAGACGAGTTAGAAAATTTTCACTATTTAAATAGATGCATTATTTTTATGAAAACTATGAAAATGCCTTAAAGATTATATCATTATTTATTATAACTCATATGCCTATAAATAACTGTAGACAAAGAGTTTATAAATCTTTGAAAACAATGCAACAATCTATATATAAAATAATAGCAATGTTTTTAAAAGTTATGCCCCTTGAAATAACTTTTCTTATGTTAAGTCACCTCGCTATATATAAATGATAATGTACATTTAAATGTTAAATTTTAGTACGTAAATAGCTGATTGTACACTAAAAATCTATGACAGTTGGTTGCACGGGAATGAAAAGAAAACATGTAGAAAATTTCATCTCAATCAGATGGACCGTTCGCGAACGCATAAAGAACGGAAACACATACATACATCGCCTTTTATAGATATAGATACTAAGGCATTTGATAAAGTAAAACATGATGAACTTATTAAAATGTTGGAAGATATCAACATTGATGGGATAGATTTACAAATAATAAAGAATATTTACGGGAACCAAGTAGCAGCAATTAAAATTTGAAATAAAGAGGGTAGTTACGAACACATAAAGCTAGGAGTAAGACATGGATGTGTCTTGTCACCAGATCTCTTCTCCCTATATAGCGAAGTAATAATGAGAGAGATCAAAGAGATGCCAGGAATACTAGTTGAAGGTTATAATATAAATAATATACGCTATGCACATGACACAGTATTGGTGGCAGATAAATCAACAGACCTACAACAATTGTTGGACACTGTAGTAACAGAGAGTGCAAAGAAAGGACTCTCCGTGAATATCAAGAAAACAGTAACAATGGTGATATCAAAGAAATTGGTGACACTAAAATGTGACATAGAAATAGAAGGAAAAATTCTTAACCAAGTGGATAATTTTAGATACCTAGGGACATTTATAACATCAGATGGAAGATGTACAACAGAGATTAAGAGCAGAATAGGGCAAGCAAAGGCCGCATTTCAGAAAATGAAGAGTATCTTGTGCAATAGGTCACTATCACTGAGTGCAAGCAAGAGAATGCTGAAATGCTATATAGAACCAGTTTTGCTGTATGGCAGTGAATCTTGGAATGTAAATGAACAAATTAAGAAGAAAGTAGAAGCAACAGAGATGTGGTTCCTGAGACGAATGTTGCGAGTTCCTTGGACTGCCAGAGTAACTAACAACGACTGCCAGAAACAGGCTAATGAACACTATATACAACATCAAGAAAGAGATAAACAGCTTTCTTTGGTCATGTAATGAGAAGAGAGGCATTGGAGAACATCGTGACAACTGGTAAGATCGAGGGAAAGAGAGGCAGAGGCAGACCATGATAAATGATGCTAGATGGATTGAGACGGTGGCACGGAGGAATATCAGCAGCAGAGTTGATCCAGAAAACCAAAGACCGAGATCTGTGGAGATCCATGAACGCCTACGCCAGCTGGCAGGGCACTTGATGATGATGATGAAATGAATCACCATTGGGGTGCATACACATCAATAACATTAGATATGCGGATGATACAGTATTGAATACAGAAAATGAACAGGATCTACAGCATTTAGTAAATATTTATTGTCCACAGTGAACAATTAGGGTTAGAATACAATTTTTAGAAGACACAGTTTATGGTCGTCAATAGGAAGAAGGAAATACCACAATGTAATGTACAAGTAAATGGGAATATTCTTAAATAAGTGAAACGGTACAACTATCTCGGAACAATCGTGGCACTGATGGGAGGTGCCTTGAAGAGATTAGAACAAGAATCGCTATGGCGAAAGTAGCCTTTTTGCAAGATAGAAAACATACTGACCAAAAAAGTTGCTAACAGCAATGTGGAAAAGACTGTTGAAGTGCTACATAAATGTGTGCCTTATAATTGGAACTAAATTAGGAAAACGTAAGACATGACTTACTGAGATAACTGTGGCCATGGGGTTACAGACGCAATTCTTAATCCCGCCTACCGTGTTTGAAACACAGCTGCGGGCGATGTGACAGCAGTATGCCTTATTTTGGTATTTTCATGACAGTGTATGAAACAGTATGAGTAGATGTCAATTGGGGGTTTGGGGCCAAAAAGGTCGGGGCACTACAGGAGCGCCAAAAGAAAGCCCCCGGGGACCAAAAGGGTCGGGGCACTACAGGAGCGCCAAAAGAAAGCCCCCTAGGGACCCAACCCCCGGGGGCCCCACCCCCCAGGGCCCCGGGGCGCGACCGCCCGACCGGGCCGTCCTCTGTATCCCGGAGCGCACGCATGGCGACCGAGCCATCGATTTAGAGTGTATCATCTACAGACATACCAAGATGCGCACCGCGAAGAACAGTTGTAAGTGGCTACGGCTACGTTCCACAGAGCCCTGCAATCGGAGTTGTATGAGGGACTACTGCAAAGTCCATGCAGTGCTAATACGGAAGGGTTCATGTACCAAACCGTGCAGAAGTTGTGGGAGGGGGGTCACAAACTATCTATCAATTTGTAAGGAGTGTGGTTATAACGCAGCCAATCGCCGAACATGGTACCATGAAAAGGTAAAGCCTTTTAACGCCGAGTTTAAGCGATTGGCTATGATCACAGAAATATAAAAGTCAATTAGAGACATGGAACTATCCACTGTACGTACACACTCACCTGTTAGAGACTGACAGATCTGTGTATTTAGCCATGCCTACGCTGATTCAGTTGAAACAGCAAGCCCGCGAGTATGGCATGCCATACAGTGGGAGGAGGAAGGCCGTTCTTGAGGGGGAAATATCCAGAGCGCGTGAGATGGCTCGGGCCACCCTGCTCGAGAAGAACCCCAACCTACAAGGGGCACGACTTGAAGCAGGGATTACCACCGCCCTGAGATTTGTATATGGTACCGCCGCGGACCGAGCCGCGATCGTCGCCGAGCGACGACACCGCGCCCGGCAGCGTGCTCAACGCCACGCCGACCTCGAAGCAGAGTTCCTTGCCCGAGCTGATAGTGTGCGAGAGGAAACGGATGAGGAGTTGGCTGAGCTAATTCGCAATGCACCCGAATTGAAACTCACCCGGGAGATTGAGGGGAGCCTGAGAAAATATGAAGCAAGCGTCCCAGAAGGTAGCGTCGACTATGATGAGCCTGGACTATTTATGTTTTCGATGGAGCCCGCCATCAAAGCCCTGGTGGTAAAAGGGTTGGGGGATTATGGCAGTGTTAAAATGCAGCTGTATCTCCATCTAAAATACTATCGCACCACCCCAGAAGGCGAACAGATTACGGCAATCGCCACCCATGGAAGCAGGAACTATGAAGTACTGCACGAGGGGGAAATTGATGAGGGGCTGAAGCTCGCCAGAGCCAAGATATTCGCTGACAGTGAATGCTTCACCGAACAGGGCTCGGATTGGCACTATGATGAGTGTGTGCAGCTCGACCTCTACATAGTAAAATACCAACCATTCCGAGGCTCTAGCTACTTCGCGACTCCCAGCTTCATTCCACCACGTAGTGTTGTGAATGTAAAGAATGAGGACAACCGCTGCTTTGAATGGGCCATACTCTCAGCGCTCTACCCAGTAGCGCATGGAGAGCATCCTGATAGGCTCAACAATTATAGCGCCCACCTGGGAGAGCTAAACTTTGAAGGAATCGAGTTCCCAGTGCAGCTGACCAGCATTGCGAAGTTTGAAAACCAGAATCCTACCATAGCCATCAGAGTCTTTGGGTGGAACAAAGGACCAACCATACTCCGGACCAACACACTCCAGCGCAACCAAATCAACCTCTTGCTCCTATGTAAGGATGAGAATAGGCACTATGTCTGGGTCAAGGATGTGGGGCGGCTTCTATATGGAAACAGCAAACATAGGGGTAAGAAGTATCCATGTCTCAACTGTCTCCATGTACACTCCTCTCAGGAAACCTTGGACCAACATGTGCCACTCTGCCAAGGCATCAACACAGCCTGCCAGGTGAATGTCATGCCTAAAGAGGGAAAGATGAATTTCAAGTCCCTCCAGAAACAGATGAGGGCGCCATACATCATATACGCAGACTTTGAGACCTTGAACGTTCCAGTACATGGTGCGGCAATGGATCCAAGCCAGAGCAACACGCGCCAACTTGCTGAGCAGCCCCCCTGCGGCTTCGGCTACACTATTGTACGCTGCGACGGGCTCACCACAAACCCTGTCGTATATCGGGGGGAGGATGCTGCAGACGAATTCCTCAAACGCTTGGGACAAGAGCAGGCCACCATCCACCACAAGTTACAGCGGCCGGCTCTCATGGTGCTGGGGCAAAAAGACCGTGAAGACTTTGCCTCCGCCACCACCTGCCACATCTGTAAAGAGCCGCTGGAGGAGGACAAGGTGAGAGACCACTGCCATATTACAGGCAAATACCGGGGCGCTGCCCACAATGTCTGTAATCTAGCATGGCGCATCAATAGAGACAAGCTGAGGATACCTGTAGTCTTTCACAACCTCAGAGGATACGACTCCCACATCATCATGCAAGCGGCCGGCCGTCTGGACTGGGGAAAAAGAACGGTCTACAAGAAGAAGAAAAACGGCCAATGGCAAACCAAACAAGTAGACAACACAACAATCACCTGCATACCAAACACCATAGAGAAGTACGCCTCCTTCACCATCGGTCAGCTGCAATTCATTGACAGTCTACAGTTCATGAATAGCTCTCTAGACACCCTGGTAGGGAACCTCAGCGAGCTGACACACTGCGGTAAATCAATGGCTCTGACACGTAGAGGCAACGATATAATCTCAAGATGTGAGACGTGCAACACTGAGAAGCACACCCCCTGGGCTGTCTTAATGAACAAGTTCAGGACCACGCTATGCCAGAGCCAGTCACATCTCCTTCTCCGTAAGGGTGTATACCCCTACGAATATATGGACAGCTTCGAGCGCTTTGCAGAGGACCGCCTACCACCCAAAGAGGCATTCTACAGCAAGCTCACCCGAGAAGGAATCAGTGACTCTGACTATGCCCACGCCCAGAAAGTGTGGCAGGAGCTCGATTGCAAAACACTCGGAGGCTACCATGACCTATACCTGAAAACAGACGTCAGTCTGTTGGCTGATATATTCGAGGCATTCCGAGACACCTGCATGGAGGTATATCAGCTCGACCCAGCCCACTACATCAGTGCACCCGGCCTGGCATGGGACGCACTCCTAAAAAAGACGAAGGTGCAACTCGAGCTCCTAACCGACTTGGATATGCACCTCCTCTTTGAGAAGGGACTCCGAGGGGGTGTGGCCATGGTCTCCAAGCGGTATGCTAAGGCCAACAACCCCAAGACTTCAGACTATGACCCCACAACACCCAATTCGTGGATCATGTACCTAGATGCAAATAACCTGTATGGGTGGGCCATGATGGAATACCTCCCCACCGGAGGGTTCCAATGGGCCAATCCAACTCTCGAGGAGGTACTCAACACCCCCGACAACGCCCCAGAGGGATGGCTTGTTGAGGTTGATTTGAAGTACCCAGCGCACCTACATGAAGCCCACAGTGACTATCCGCTAGCTCCAGAAACCATGACCATCCCAGAGGCCTGGTTGAGCAGCTATCAGCGCGAGCTCCAGAACAAACTGGGGGGTAAGTTCACGGAGCAAACAAAGCTGGTACCTCATCTCCACAACAAGGAGCGATACGTCGTCCACTACCGCAATCTCAAACTCTATCACAGCCTCGGTCTAGAGGTCACCCAGATCCACCGAGCCATCAAGTTCAATCAGTCCCAATGGATGAAGCCCTACATAGAGATGAACACCTCTCTACGAGCCCAAGCCAAGTCGGAATTTGAGAAGGACTTCTTCAAGCTGATGAACAATGCCGTCTTTGGGAAGAGTATGGAGAATGTTCGCAAACGCATCAGAGTCAACCTTATCAGAGGCACCGAGACTGACCGACTCCGAAAATTAATCGCCAGCCCCAACTACGAATCGTGTAGAATCTTCAACGGTGGACTGGTGGCGGTGCACAGCATCAAGAACAAGGTCCAGCTGAATAAACCAGTCTATTGTGGGCAGGCCATCCTGGACCAATCCAAGTACCTCATGTACGACTTCTGGTACAATCGGCTTAAACCCCAATACGGTAATAGACTCCAGCTCTGCTACACTGATACTGACTCCCTTCTACTTCAGGTGGAGACTGAGGATGTGTACGCGGACATGAAGACTCACCCCGACTGGTACGACTTCTCAGATTATCCGCGTGACCACCCCAACCATTCGACTGCGAATAAAAAGGTGGTCGGCAAATTCAAAGATGAATGCAACGGCCGCTCGATAGCTGAGTTCGTCGGTCTCAGACCAAAGATGTACTCAATCCTAGAGGAGGCCGCCAACATCAAGAAAGCCAAAGGAGTGGCTCGGGCAGTTGTGAAGAAGGACCTCAGACACGAACACTACAAGGACAGTCTGTTCGGTCAGCGGGAATACAAGCACACACAGGTTGCCATACGAAGCAAGGGCCACCAGATAGGGGTTTATGAGATGAACAAAACATCTCTGAGCCCCATGGACACGAAAAAATGGATTTGTGCTGATGGTATCAACACTAGGGCCTACGGCTACCTAGAATCCTGCTAGGGAGTAGCTGTGGAGCTCCTCACATCCACGAGCTGGTCCATCTACGAGGTAGAAGTCCATAGAGTAGAGAACCGAGGGATGTATAACGGGCAGATCGCCAGCCTGGGCCTCATCGCTTAGGGAGGATCCGGTCAGGAGGCATTTGGGTGTCGGGAGGAACAATCATCAGCTCTTCGCGAACGAAGCCCCGCGCTGGCCCATCCTCCAGGTAGTACGGCGCAGGCCGCCCATCCTGGCATACTGTTCTACGAATCTCGTGTACTGTTAATGACCACGAAGGATCAGTCGCCCGGCGCCGGCCACCTTCAAGCTCATGCTCCCCAGGCGAGCTTGCATACAGATACCGAACTAGAGCCTCAGACGGAATCACAGGCTCCTTGAGGCCGATAGTACGGTGAGCAGGAGCGGCCGGTGAATGGGATACTGAAGTGTCCTTAATGGCATCAACCGGCTTCCGACCCGTCAAACGAGTCACCTCACCGTTAAGAGCCGCGAGCACCTGAGGAAGAGCCCGAACCCATTCAGCTGAACGTTCAGAGGACCCTCGAGCCGCCAGTAGTAACTCTTGGGCGTACTGGGCACCGAACAGTCTCTCCGCCAGAGTGCGATTGAATCTCTCGACGATCGCCTGCTGCCGGTGATTCCCAGCTTCTCCACGCCGTATCTGTGTCTTATGCTTTGCTGCCAGCTGGCTCACAGCACCCATAAACTCACGCCCCGGATCAATCTGCAGAAGCCGTGGCCATTTGAGTGGCCCGCGTTTGTAAATTCGCTCTAGGGCCAAAGCCACCCCTTCACTGCTCTTGTCTGTCAAAGCCTCTGCTTCCTTAAACCGTGAGGCAACATCCACAACTGTCAAGGCATACTTAAATGTCTTACGACCAACCCGGTCATGTGGTAGGTAGAGCAAGTCAGCCTGATGGACGGCATTCGGTCTATCTTCATCAATAGATGGCCGCGGAATGTAACGAGGAGCGGGTAAATAGATCTGAAAAATAGCTTGCTTCTTGAGCCAGTCTCGGGCAACATCCTCCGAAACATTAGCTGCAGCAGCTAGCTTCTTAATGGCCGCCAAGCCTTTCCAGTAGCCCTGAGGGCTGTAGTAGATATCCTCCAGATCTTTCATTTTGGTAGCAGCGGTCAATCTCTAAAGCAACTTATAAGCAACAATACCAGTCGCTGCCAGCCCAAGAACGATAAAAGTGATCTCGCGGTCTTTCTGCGGCTCTGATGGCACATAGAAATCCGACAGGCGAGGTTCAGGCTCGAGGGGCTCGACACGTTTGCCAGAGATCAGGCTGTATTCCCGCATGGCCTGGTCGACATCCTGGAAAGAGTGAACGGCGTGGCCTTCACGCTGTAGCTCATCGTTAAGCCAGTCCAACCGCGCGGTTCTCTTTCTCATCCACTCAGCCTGGGCCGCTTGTAGCCGCTCGACAGCCTCATCGTGCCGCCTCATTTCTTCATGGGCGTCCGCATGCCCTAGCTTGGAAAAGAGGTAGTTGCCCCCCGTAAACGCGAGGGCATTGACAACAGCGCCCCCTATCATCATTGCGACAGAGGCCATAGCTAGCGGGGCTGATACTGTAAGGGTTTATGCAATATATCAGCGGGGATCAAGCCCTCTTTGATAAGCAAATCTCGGAGTGCTAAGGCGATGGACGTGTCTAAAACCATCATCCCAAGATCATACATATCAGCGTCTAGCTTGGGCAAGGTTGCCCCTTTGAAAATCACCTTGGTCAGTTTTGCGGTGCCTACCGTAAGCGCGGCCACCACAGCGCCGTGGTAAACGGCGTTAACAATAGCTTTCCCGTCAACGCCTGCCATTATTCCATATAAAATGGATCTCTATTCTTTAATATGTTAGTCTCCGGTCGCTTGGAGGGCGCAGGCGGGGCAGGTGCTTTAGTCCGCCGCATTTTCTGCCTAATTACTCCGACGACAACGACAACGCCAGCCACTCCGATAATCCAGGGAGTCCAGCCACGGTAATCAACTGGCACTATTGGAAACAGCGGTGGTGGGGCCTCCTCATGCTCGGGGGCTAACTTTCGTTTCTTCTCACGAACAGCCTGCTGCAGAGCTAGAGACAGCCTCTCTGCTTCACGAATCTTTCGAGCAGCAGCTCCTCTCTTCCCAGCCGCAACTTTCCTGGGGTCCTTCGTCACTAGTTTCTCCTGTGGAGCAATTTCGGGGGTCTCCTCCTCCATCTTGTTCTTGCTTAGGACAGATATGTCCAAAATGGCAGTGCCTAAAAGTTGCTAGTGCGACAGTTGCAGGTGCTAAGCACATACCGAACTTATGGTAGAGTTCACATGTAACTGTGTTTAGCGCATGCCCTAGAAACGGGTCGGCCTCCAGGTCTGTCACCAAAGCTTGATTATCAGCAATGGGGAGGAACATACTTGCCACTTGTGCGTACATCTGTAGCATAGCTGTGCCTAGGGTCTTTGTTATTGCAGCTCCAAGCCTCGCCTCATGCCTCGCATATAGCTTCTCAATTTCTTGATCAGGGAAGGCCTCAACCTGTTCCATTGTAAGTTTGGAGTACTTACCGCCTATGTACTGCCCGGCACGCCCCCCAGCCGCAAGTGCTGCCAGCCTTTCACGATGCAACGCATGTCCGGACTGTGGCGTTGTGGTAGGTGGTGATGCATGTCCGGACTGTGGTGTTGTTGTAGGTTCCGGAGCAGACTCTACCGGCTTTGCCTCTTCACGTAACAGCTGGTCGAGTATGGTGTCACAATCCATCACAGCGTTTGCAAATACCCAACGTCTAACTCTAATATAGGAATGCACAGCCCATCCAAGCACACAACATGTGCATATAAGTTGTAATACAACTAAGGCTGTTACGGAGTAACAAAGCACTGCTTCATACATGCTTAGCTGATGCTTAACATATGCTTAGCTGATGCTTAACATATGCTTAGCTGTTGCTTAACATATGCTTAGCTGATGCTTAACATATGCTTAGTATCTAACAAACCTCACCAGCTTTGAGCACTTTATAAGAAAATGGGAACTTGGTCCTCAGTACCAGCTTTGAGAACTCATTGGTTTCGAGTTGCTTTCGCACCCCATCACGTTCCTCCCTAGAGTGGATGATGTAGTTCTCATCCAGGCAGTCTTCAAAGCTATCCTTATCCTTGGAATGGAAGAGCGCCACCCATTGTGTCTGCGCTCTGAGGCCTTTCGCAACGGCGTTGTACTTCTGGGTTTGAACCCACAGACTTTGCTGGGCATGTCGCCCGCTAAAAGCTAGATAAGTCAACATAGTCCGCTTCTGCGCAATAGCGTCCTCTGCGCTGCAGTCATCAATGATGTATAACGTTGGTGTCCCCTGAAACATTTTATAGAAGGCCTCTAGCCATTTGAGCAGCCGATCACCGGGGTCAAATATGAAGACCTCGCGATCTGACCACACCCACGGCCGGGCCCGGTATGTTTCATTGTATCGTACCGAAGGGCAAGCAATTACAATATGCTCGAAAACACCCCTGTACGGGCCTTCCAGGAGGTCGAGAATGAATTCTGTTTTACCACACGATGTGGGGCCTGTGATGATGGCCGAGTGTGGCTTAAGTGGGAACTCCATTAATAAACAGCACTAACGAATCTCCCGGTGTCGATGTTCAGCTGTCCGTCCATAACCAAATAAACGTAGCAGTACAGGGGCCCCGCCGGTTCGGCCTCTTTCGTGATCTGGAGAGTGATGCCCTCAGAGCCGTTCTCTACACGCCGGCCGCTGCCGTGAAGATGGTCATCGTCGGAGGTCCGGAAGTCCAGCCACAAGCAGAATTTTGACGTCAAGTACTCGCCTAGACTAACATCGAACAATCCTAGCTCTTTGGCGACTGCGCTTGTCTCAGGGTGCCTTTTGAGGCCACCAGCGAAGAATTTCCTCGCTTCGTCCCAGAGCTGGTGTGGTGCTAAGCCGTGCGCAAATAGCTGATTGGCTTGTCCTTCTACGATGACTTCAACTTTGGTGATCTGTGGGTTGTAAAACCACTCTGGTTGGCGTGCAAAATCCTTTTGGTTGGCGGGGTCTTCCCATAATAGGAGAATGCCTTTCAAAGACTTACAGGGTGTGTTCAGATTGATGTTCCATATCGAGTCCTCCTTTTTCTGAGGGATCCGTCTATGTCGTAGGACCCGCTCGTATAACACCACCATACGGCTCTCATACATGCTCCGAATTAGCCGGGCCAACGTGGGTTCAGTGACTACTTCGTACTCGAGACAGATGTTTTCTAGGGAGTATGAGGAGTTGCCGGCATCTTTACCAGTTGCGCGAATCACACGGGAAGCGTCGTTAAAGGTCAACTCAATCTCCAGCCGATCACTAAGAGCAGATTGGTAGAAGGGCGCATGCGTTTCAAGCAGCTCAAAGTCTAGTGGTATGTAGTACCTGTTTTTGAAGGCCTTCGCGATGGCCACGTCTCTCGCATTGGCGAGGGGCAGAACAACAGCATCCGCTGCACCAACACGCGCCTTGGTCACATTCATGCCGGTACTTGTATCGATGCCTTGATACACAGCGCTCGCCCGCTCCGATTGGCTCTTCCAAAGATCCAGATAGACGTTGTAGACGTCACTGTCCACAAGAGAGAAGACTTCATTGCCCGATAGCCTGACGGTCAGCTTTTGAACCAGTGCTCGGCCGAGGTTCTGGACCACGGACCGGTTGACATCAGGGGAGCTGAGGTCGACATTGAATGCCAGCCGCACCGACCCAGGCACGATAACATCGTGTGCACCGAGATTGGGAAAACGAACTAGTAACTGCTGCTTCGGACCGATCGTAGAAGGATTGTTGGTCACGATTATCGTTTGCCGCAATCCTTTCACACCGAGCGGCTCCCGGAGACGGCGGTAAGGGTTAAGCTTACGACCATATGCACTTGAAGACATGGCTAGTTGTTTATTATTGTTGCTTTGTAGCAATATCTAATATGGATAGAGTTGAGCTGACTGATTTTGGTGGTGAAGAGGGGAGGCCTGAAACGGGCGAGGAAGAAGAGACAGGCTTCATCGACGACGATTTTGATGTCGATAATCCCCGCATTGTTAATACCGAGTGGCCGTCACAGGGGGAGACGTCACAGGGGGAGACGTCACAGGGGGAGCGCAACTTATTCATTGAACTAGAAAACAGCGCTATTAACGACTATTTTAAAAGGGTGGAGAAGATGTGGGGTATCAAACCTATAACTGGTATAGATTATACAAAAATTCGTTTGGGTCGCCGGAATGCTCTCTATGTTAACCACCAAAGGATTACACAGTATGATAATGGCATGCCGTTAGCTGTGAATAACCTCAGAGTGAGTACCAGAGAGATATTGGGGTTTGTGGACAAAATACCACCAAAGGTTGTCACCATCCTTGAGGAGACTGCTAGTGATCTGGCGGAGGAAGAAGCTGCTCTAAGTGGTGCAGATATTCAGGCTGTCCCACAAATAGCTTCAAATGTTGGCAACATCTTAGAACGGGCTATGTCGAGTCCAGAAGTGCAGCGGGTTTTAGAAACCTCACACGTAGACCAATACCTGGGAGAGAAAGGCTTACCTCCAGTGAGAGAACTCCGGGGGCTCATGGCGCTTGACAAAGCGGTGACAACGATTAAAGGTAAACTCACAAACTATCTGGTTATTCTCGACCAGCAAGATAAAGAGGTCGCCATAAGGCGGCGGAAAATGTTGATAGCACCCAATGAGGAGAGTAGGGACTTTCAAGAGCAAAAGATTGCCGATATTGAAGAAGCTAAGAAGAGGCTTTTAATAGAGGTCGCTGAGTTACACGAAGACTTACGCACCCAATTCAGTCGGATCCGTGAAACCATTCATCGGGTGGTCAATGAAGACACCACACTGGGTGCGAGGCTGCGGACTCTGTTCCGAGAGCAGGGTATCACCATAGCGAGCATTCTCACAGCGATCGGCCTCTTAATTTCCACTATCACCCTAGCCATTACTGGTGGTGGTGGTCCTACCCCACCGCCTGGCCCGCCACCTATCCCACCACCTGGCCCGCCACCTGGCCCTGGGGCTAAGGAATGGATTCGGCAGAAACTGAAAGACCTAGCGAGCCTTCTAGCCAGGCTAGCTGGTAAGGCTGCGGAGGCACTCCCAGGAATCATAGGCGGTATTATCTCCTGGCTTCTTAACTTCTTGAGTAAGGGTGTGGGATGGCTGGCTGGAAATCTCTGGGCATTAGTGGTTGCACTCGGTGGCTTGCTGCTGCTGGCTATCAGAGAGCGGCTAATTGCGGTGAACAAACCATAGGACCACTAGACCGACTGCGACACCCCCAGCAATGAGTGCTATCTTTTCATTTTGATGCTGCAGCCCAGCTGCCTTATCAGCTATGCTAGTGGTCGGCAGCGCTGGCTGAGCAATGCTGGGCAGCTCTACCGTCGGCTGTGCAATGGTGGGCAGCTTAGGGGCATTAATGGTTGTATTCAGGCCACGCTTTAGGCCTGGCTCTGCGATGATGATCATGTTGTTATATCCAGCTATCTGGCCAATGCGGAGCAGCATGTCGCTGGGGGCCATATACAACCCCGTTCCAAAGACATAATTAACTTCTGAGCTCGCGTTTTGTAGCACATCCTGATATCTTTTGATGGCCGCCGCGAGATCGACGGGCGCAGAGATGGCGTCTTCTACTAATACCAGGAATTGCTTCTGGGCATCAAACGCCGTTCCGGTTCCCAGAATTCGTGTTCTAGTCTGAGCCTGAGCCCCTAAGATGGCCCACACATAGGTTCGAATGCTGTCATTTATTCGCTCAACACCGGGGCGTGTGAAGCCCTGTGAATTGTTAAGAATGAAAGCCTGCCAGCCAGAATCAGCGTGAATATCGTCTTGCGAGATATAATCTATGTGTAGTATGTCATTTGTGGTTTGTTGTGTGAACGAATGGCGCTTTGGGTCATATACACCATCATGTCCATCAGGCAGGGCGCGATAACCAGTGTTCGTCCAGTAAATGTATACACTCCCCAACCCGTTATTCCTCCCGAGCCGTCTCCAGTTATCATTCTGGGGAATTCCAAATTCCGCGCATATACGTTGATAGGCTCTTACATCGTAGGGATTTTCAAAGGCGTTCCAACCCTTGTCTTGTGGTAGAGCCACACGCATCTCTTTGAGGATTCGACGAATCTGGTAGTAGACATGGAATATGAAGACGGCTCGCGTTAGTGGGTCAGGGCCGGACAGATGCTCCTGCGCGGACACCCCACACCCCACCGTGGCACACCATACTGCGAAGTTGAGTTGGTTTTGCCAGAATTGCATCGGATTGCTGTACCAGGCTTGCACGGTCTGGTCTGACTCCACGTATGGCAACCGGTATTTTTCAAACATGTTGGGGAACTGTGTCGGAAAGGCTCCTTGGAGGTTGACCTGTATGTCCACCTTTGTGAGATCCTTTATTTGTGCAAACGGGTATACCCCACCCGTCGGGTATTTGGCGTCCTTATTGAACTCGTAAGCAGTCATTACTATTAGCTGTGCTAATATGTTTTTCACACTTAGCAACGTCCAACATGGGGAACCCATCCCCCTCAACCCGGTCCTAGACAATCGCGATGGTGACCTAGAGGTGGCTATCGTGGAATTGTTGTTCTACCCCGCGTGGGTTAATATTTCCGCGAAGCTGAAAAACAATTGGTTCAAACTTGATGATGAAGTTGTTACTATCCCCGACGGGTATTATGATGTCTGTGCTCTTAACAAACAATTCTTTGAGCCACGGAAGCTCTCTCTTTCTCTCAACCCCGCAACTGGCCTTGTAAGTCTCGGTGGTATAAAATCGGGGGTGGTCTTAGGGTTCGGAGGGCTAGGTGGGGTTCTTGGGTTCGGCATGGACTACAGAAGTGAGCGGTTCAATGAGGTGTTTACATTCTATGCGGCGAAGTTTCCTAACCTTATCATATATAAGGAGTTGTACATTCATCTCGAGGGCCTATCATCATATGAAAACCGTCATAATTCGCTTCCCTCCACACTCCTCCGGGCTGTACCTGTTAAAAAAGAGGAATGTAATCAAGGGAGACATGAGATTTTCTCTGTGCCTCATTATAAAAGGCTAGAAACTGGAACGGTAGGGGGTATAAGACTTTCGGTCCGAGATGAAAAGGGTAACGACGTGCCACTGGCATATCTAAGCTGTGTACTTCACATCAGACATGGTTGCTCCGTCGGGTATTTACCATCCTTATGAACTCGTAAATTATCATTATTAGACGTGCTAAAATGTACATCACATTAACCAACATTCAGCATGCGGAACCCATCCCCCTCAACCCGGTCATAGACAACCGCGATGGTGACCTTGAGGTAGCTATTGTGGAATTATTGTTCTATCCAGCATGGGTTAATATTTCCCAGGAGCTGGCCAATAATAAGTTCCAGGTGGGGGGTAAACAGATTGTTATCCCCAATGGGTACTACGACATATGTACCCTCAACAAGCAATTCTTTGAGCCTCGCAAGTTTTCTCTGACGCTGAACCCCGCAACTGGCCTTCTACATCTCGCTGGTATGTACGATCCCGATATGTTAGAGGGGGGCCTAGCCCATACTCTTGGGCTTTTTGAGTGGGAATATACTAATGACGGGATGGTCGGAAACGAGTTTCCCAAACTCCTCTTATATAAGGAGTTGTACATTCATCTCGAGGGTCTATCATCATATGAGAACCGTCATAATTCGCTTCCCTCCACACTCCTCAGGGCTGTGCCTGTTAAAAATGTGGAATGTAATCAAGGGAGACACGAGGTTTTCTCTGTGCCTCGTTATAAGAAGTTGGAGACAGGAACTCTAAACGATATTAGACTTTCAGTCTGTGATGAAAAAGGCAAAGCCGTGCCGCTGGCATATCTAAGTTGTGAACTCCACATCAGAAAACACAATGGCTGATTCAGAAGGTCCAGGACGGCATCGCCCAAGAGCATGCTCTACCCTAACCTTTGCTGATTTGGCCGACACTATTGGGTGGCGGGAGCCGGGTCATAACTACAAGATCTATGGCCTCCAGCTCACTCCCCAGGGGGTCTATGCTCGTGCCGCCATAGACCATCCCGACGACGATGACTGGGATCTGCAGCTTGAGCTTCGCACGGGATATACTCACCTCGAGCCCAATGGGATACTTATCAGGTTAACCAACATGGGCAAGGTGTTTGTGAGTTATCAGGCCTGCAGGACAGTCACACGCCCCAACAAGTCTCCTGTTGTGACCTACCAGTCATTTCTGAAAATGCAGTGCGCCAGGGCTCTCTTCTATGCCGTATCGGTGACTGAGGCTAAAGTCCAGGGGACTAAATATTGTCTGAAGGCTGTTACAGAGTGTAAAGCTGACCTTGATATGCTAGGTAAGCCTCCTAAGGAGTCAACCATCTATCTCGAGTTAGTTATTGGGCCTGTGGCACAGACAGAGTTTGCCCCAGTCCTTTCTGGGGTCTCTATTAAATGGAGTGCGTCATCACTCCCCAGGCATGTTGCTCTCGTCATTACTTCCGCGGCCGACGGGACGTGGGCGGCCCGGGCAACAGAGACGGACATTATAGTAGAGCTCGGTGAGGTTGCGGTAGATGAAATCATTTTTACTACCGTTACTGCTTTTGTCCGGCTTTTGTTCACTACAGGGTCGATTAGCACCGTTCGCATTGAACATTTAATATCTCAGTTGAAGAAGTAGGTTTGACGCGCAAAGAATAATGTCGCTCTATCCTACAATCGATACTAGTGACGGCGGTGCCTATCGTATTCAAGAGCTTACCCGTCTTCGGAAGTCTCTGGAAGATGAAAGGGACAAACGGGCTGCACTGTATAAAAAATATCGGCGTGCCGTTAATGCATTAGACGCTGTGGACAGCGCGATGCTGGCGGCTAGCCTTGGTATGGGGGTGGGGGGTGTTGGGCTTCTTACCACCATTATCGCTGCCCCTATAGTTGTCGGGCTCGAGATAGCTGCCCTAGCTTGTGGAATCATGTCCGCTGGGAGCAAGCTAGCGTCCCGCAAACTAACATCAAAAGCTAAGAAGCATGATGAAATTTGCACTCTGGCGACGGCTAAGCTTTCTAGTATAGCCGACCTTGTTTCAAAGGCTTTGGATGATGGGAGAATTTCAGACGTGGAGTATAAAATAATTACAGCTGAAGAAAATAAATTTCACCAGTTGAAAAAAGATATTCGGAGCAAGGCGCCGGCGGATCTGGACGAAGAGACAAAAAAATCTCTCATTCTGAAAGGCCGAGACGCGGCACGGGCAGAATTCGTCAAAGCTTTAGGGTCGAAATAACCTGTATACACGATCAGGACAGTTTGGAACCACCCCCCTACTCCACTGAATGATCCGCCACTGGATTTCAGTAATGCGCGGAAGGATATACTCCTCAGATAAACAAGGTGTGTATGAACATTTTTTCTCTCCCGCGTGACACGGTTGCTCGCAATGGTGGTTGGCCGACGAAATTTGCGCTAAGTCACACCTATAGGCCCTCTGGGCTATATTGAGGATCTAACTTCACCCCTTTATAGAGTAGCAGTTTGATTCCAGTCGTCTTTTCAAACTTCCAAACCATCCTATGAAGTGCGTCTAGTGTGCAACGCTCACACATCTCATATGGTTTCCTAACACCCCTCTCACAGAATATACACTCTTCTATCACCTCGCCCCGCTTTGCCTCATGCCAAGAACAATAAAGGCCGATGGTTGGGCGGCCGCAATGAAGTTCTTTGCCGAGCTTCGGCCACTCACATCCATAGGTCTCCATCTGTATGTGCCCAATAAGTCAGCCTCTAATTCGACGCGCCCTAATATTTTTCAGATATAACACCATAACGAAGAAAAAGCCGCCTAAACCATCACGCGAATTTAAAAAAAAAAAGAATTAAAAAAAATGCAAAAGTCGGCTTTGTGATTCGTTCCCCCACCCCTCTCAGAGGATGACAACAACCCGGGTTTTTATGCACACAACTTGCCATCCTCCGAGAGATGTGAGGTGTGTTGGTTAAACCACATGTATAGAGATTAGGCGACCCCCTTGTTGGTTGCTAATCGAAACGAAATACTAGCGACCTAGAAGGTGCCCGCATCCGCACTACGGCAGCCTAGAATATTGAATGGAAACCCGGGTTTGAGCATGCAAACCATTCAATTTCTAGACCTGCTGAGTGTGATGTGGTTTAACCAACTTGACCACGCCACCGACCGAAGTAACACCAACATTTTGTGGTTATATATCACTATTAAAATATGTAGTATACATTTGTATATAATTTTGTACATACATTTGTATATAATTTTTTTGGTACATACAATGTTTTTTTTTCAATGTATGTTATAAAAAAGCAAAGAAATTAATAAAAGCTTATAAAAGTATATCACTGGCTCAACGCGCATTGATTAACTTCCACGTCACTTGTTGGCGGGGGAAATAAGCGTGCTGTGTGTAGCACATTCTGTTAACGAACGTCTGGTGGTAAAAAAAAATAGCCCGCCGTTTTTTTTGGAGCTTTGTGGCTGCAGGCGTAAAATATATCACACCGGCTTGTGTTGGGAGATATGACAGCTTTTCCAAAATATGTCTGAGTAATATATCGTGGCGGGCGGCTCGGTCGCCATGCGTGCGCTCCGGGATACAGAGGACGGCCCGGTCGGGCGGTCGCGCCCCGGGGCCCTGGGGGGTGGGGCCCCCGGGGGTTGGGTCCCTAGGCTTTCTTTTGGCGCTCCTGTAGTGCCCCGACCCTTTTGGTCCCCGGGGGCTTTCTTTTGGCGCTCCTGTAGTGCCCCGACCTTTTTGGCCCCAAACCCCCAATTGACATCTACTGTATGACAGTGCTAAACAGGGAGTTTAAAGAGAAACCTCCAAATGTGATTTCGTGATTCATACAGTGGTAGTATCCACATCATATCGATGTCTTCAAGTTGTGTAAGAATTTCCCTCAACAAATTTGAATTGTAAGCCTCGAAAGTTGAAAATAATTCAACACACATTATTTGTTTTTCCTGAAAAAATCCATGTTTATTATTCAGGGTGCTTGATCATTAGTTTTATTAGTAATTAATAAAATCACAGGCCAGTTCTATCATTCTGTAATTAAAATATCTTGTCGTTCACTTTATACAATTGAGATTTTAAGATACAATTATGATGTAAAATTGTTATTTTTTATTTGTCTTTTAATTTGCTTTCTTCCATTTTCTCAAATATCAGGTTCCCTGATGTATTCCCTATGAATAGAAAAATGACTTCTCCTAACATACATGCATTCTTGATGATCTCCAACTTAAACTGATGACTAACCTTAAGATACATGTGTTCTGCCTGCTGTCCAAACCTAAAACTGCCTTTTTCAAGGTTATCAGTTATCAGTTATCAGATGGGGTATCTTCATTGCACTCCGGACAGGTCCATAGGTGCTCAGATCCTTCCCCCAGTATATGCATCAGCGTCCGGTGACTAATAGTGCCAGTTCTGTGTTGGTTGACGAGGCACCTCCTTTTGCCCATGTACCTCTCGCGTCTGGCCGTGCCGATTCTTACTCCCAAGTCTTTCATCCTGGACAGCGATGTGGATTCACTGACGCCAAAGTCCTCTGTTCTCGCCATATCTTTAAGGATGTTAATAACATCGGCTACAATCCATGGGCTGGCCATCTACAGGGGGTGCAGAACCAGCCAGTTTATCAGCTCATTCATTTCCCTCGACTCCCGCATGTCCCGGGACGAAGATGAAGGTGACTTTACGGACAACAGACTTCCGCAGCGACTCAGCCCACTGTCTACGTACAGATCCAGCTTCGACCTTCTGAATCATGCTCATTGAATCACTTAGTACACACACGTTGGTATAATGATGTGATTCCAGCCATATGGAAGCCTGTGTAACTGCCATCACCTCGATCGTCATGCTGCTCGTGGTCATAGAGTGGGCACCACTGGATTCTTGAACGGTTCGGCCCTCTGAACGGGCTGTAAATGCCCACGCACTTCTCTGCTGCTTTACAACAGATCCATCTGTATAGATGAGCACTTCGGAGCTATCTGAGTGTTCATAGATGAGCGCGTTGACCTCTGCATTGACAGCGACAGGGTTCTGATCTCTGCACCGTCTGTCGAGGAGAAGGTGCACTTAAAAGCTGGAGGCACCGGCACCCATTCGTTGCCGGAGTTGATACTGATAAGACTGCAGACCTTTCTGACGACATCTTCCGTCCGACCCATCCATGATTTGCCCCTCTTTAGCCTGTCACCCTTTTCTCTGAATATAGCGTCATGCAGAGGTGCTGCTCATCTGCACTTATTTTTAAGAATGCACGAGCTCTCCAGATCTTGATCATGTGTTCCATTGTCGGGAAGTCAAGGAGGTATCTCATTGATACACAGCTGGTGTCTTTCGTGCAGCCCAAAATGATGCGCATGGCTTCGTTTTGTACCTTTTCAAGTCTTCCAATCTGTGTAGGGCTGACAGTGAGGATGGCCAGGGCATACTCTGCTCAGACCTTAATCTGTGTCGGACGATTCCAGTAGGTTGATGATTGCTCTCGGTTGCATAAAATTCAATCCATCCTTTCTCCAATAGTCCTCTTCCTCTTTCAACCAGTGGTCCTCACATTTTTTCCAGTAACTTTTATCAATATTTAATAGCGCGGACTTGGTTAGTATCTTGACGTCAGACAATTTGAATGTAGTATTGGCAGCTGCCACTTGTCCTTTAATTTTAGCCCACACAAGTTCTATAGGGTTTAAATGAGAATGGTACGGCGGAAGTCTCAAGCACCTATGGCCATGCTCTTCTATCAACTTGTCAATTTGCAATTTCTTGCTTTTTTGCGTCTGTTTTACAAGGGACAACAACTGTAGCTTGAAATATGTTTCTGGAAATGGTATATTTTCCCTTCGGAGCCATATCTTTATTGCTTCCTTTGTGCTCGATGCCGTAGGTATTTTGTCTTCTTGGGCAACAACATTGTGATATGATGCATTGTCCATGATTAGACAAGACGGTCTATCAAGGGATGGAAGTACTGTATTCTCGAGCCAATCTCTAAATACATTACCATTCATCTCATTATGATAATCCGTATTGTCTGTATGCTTTGATACGAACACGAGCCCAGCATTCTGTAGTAAGCCATTATGAGTACTACTAGCATGGGCTATGACCAAACGCTGTCCTTTACTACTGGGCACATAACGTTTTATCTTTCCATCCATTGATTGCCATTCCTTTTCACTTGTGTGGGTGCGCATTGATCCACGTTTCATCCAAATACACTATGTCATAATTTTCTTTGCGCATTTCCCTTATTTCACATAGGTATCTGCTTCTCATGGCTCCTAAATGCGGTTGCTCGCAAAGGATATTTCTACCTCCCTTGTACTTTCTAAAAGTGAAGCCTAATGTCCTTATAATTTTCCACAAAGTTGTTTTGGATAGCTCTATGTTATTGTCCTTTCTCAACAAAACCCTCAGTTTTCTTACACTCACTGTTTCTTTGGCATCCATCATTTTTATAATAACTCGTCTGATGACATCCTTGTCAAAGCTGTCTACAATTGCCTTTCTACCTACCGTTTGCTTATCGCGTGTTGGTTTCATTCCAGATTCTTGCACCCATCGACGAAACGATCGTTTACTCAAACCTAATGCATGCACTGTTCTTTTTTCGGGATTTGTAACAGTATGAAACAGTTTCCTGCGATCAGCTTCTTGACAAAAATATGTGTACAACTTCATAGCGATGTTTTGAAGTGTACACAATTGCACTTTTAATCCCATTGAACAGTATTAACACATTCAAATATTAGCTATTAAGATTACATTAATGGTAAGATTAATTTATATAATCACGTTTCATGAAAGAACCCACAGTTTGACGACGCCTCTGAACTATAACACTCAGTCTGTCCAAAAACGAAAGACCGCCAGACAATTTTAAAATTAGCGCGAATGGGTCTTGCTGAGCTGTAATACTCTAAAAATTAAGGCATTCATGGCGGGGCGGTAAAATATATACCTCATATAAGCAAAAATTGAAATCTGCTGTACAATCTCCAGAACAAAAAATTTTTTTGTTGGGTGGACATAATGATAAGGTTATATACTAAATCTCATTATTTTCCATCATTTGGTTACTGAGATATTCAATTTTATATTGAGGCAAAAAAAAAAAAAAAAACCATAACAGGCACAATGCATTCGTAACCGAAAAAAAAAAAAAACTCCGGAGGAACGAAAAAGAGGAAGAAGATATCCAGAAAGAAATGATCCGTAGCCGTCGATCGCCCTTTCTTGGGAAAATGATGGTAAGTACGCTATCTTCAGCACAGCTCGTGTGATCACAGGTGTACGCAAGCTCGCTCTACTGCTGCTTCTGATTTCGGATTTCTCACCTGTATTTCGTGACACGTGGATCTCCTTGTAAGGTATGTGCAACGTTGTGATGTTCAGTACGTTTTTTTCTCGCAGGAGTTTAAAATACCTATTTGTTTCCATTTCATATTGTTATATCCTGCTGCAGCCGCTGCTTTTTCTCTCTACTGCTGCAAGAAGGGGTTTCGGGGAAAGAGGGATGAGGCTGAATCATGCTGGCTAGAATTCACAGTGCACAGATTGAAAATCGAAGTGTACATAAACAAAGTGGTACAAGAAGAATATATTAGGGGCGTTCTTTTGAAACCCGTTCCAATGGCCTTATTTCAAAAATATGAAAGAAACATTAACAGGTAGAATTAAACAAGGCATTCATTTTGAATGAATTATGCACCATGAGTTGGTCACAATAAGTCGCCGTAGGCATTCAGGCAAGCATCCCATTGCTTAGGTATGCGGTGAATGCCGTCGGCAAAAAAAGGATAGTAGGTGCTCACTGAACCAAGTGTTTACCGCGTTCAATACGTCTGCATCTGTGTGAAATCGTTGCCCCTTGAGAGCTTTTTCTAGAGGTTCGAACAAATGAAAATCATAGGGTGACAAATCAGGACCAAAAGCTGTATGTTGCAGAATTTCCCACTTCTTCCTTGCTAATGCTACCTGCACAATCTTTGCGACATGCGGAAGAGCATTATCGAACAACAAAACCACACCGCGAGAGAGCATGCCGGGTCGTTTATTCTTGATGCCTTTTTGCAGCTTGTCTAGTGTTTGCAAGTAGTGGGTAGAGTTGACACCAGGTTCTATAAAGTCGGCCAACAATAGCCCTTCATAGTAAAAAAAAAATGCGCTCAGCATAGATTTACCAGCGGAAACCTGTAACTTGAATTCTTTTTTGCTTTTGGTGATCCAGCATGCTTCTATTGCATGGTCTCTCTTTTGCTGATCGGCTCAAAGTAGTGAAACCATGATTCATCGCCTGCCACTATGCGGAAGAGAAATGCATCACTCTCCACTCTGTAACGCAGCAAGTGGTTCAAACACCATCCCATGTGTTCCTCTTTTTGGTGGTCGGTCAACATCTTGGTACCCACACGTCTTCCGATATTGCAGTTTCATTCGAACGATCTTTTGAATTGTCTCAATTGACACATCAAATTCTTTCGTTAGCGAACGTATGCTTCGACAACGGTTCATCTGTACAGCTGCATCAATTTTGGCGATGGTTTTTTTTCTGTTGCAACAATATGCGCTTGACTCGGCCGTCGAAAACCTGTCGTGAACTAACGTTCTTTCCGAAACATTCGTGCCCAGTCTGTCACTATTGTTTCGACACACATTTGTTACCGTACGCTGCCTGCATTCTTCGATGAATGTCCACTGGTCGACATCCTTCAAATGAAAGAAACTGCATCACCGCTCTTTGAGCTTCTTTAGACGGATTTTGGATCAACCCGGACATTTTCGCAACGGTCAGAAACAGAACCTATGCATCATGGGATGATAAGCACATGCTCTTTATTCAGTGGTCAGTACTTATCACATTACTATGACATGATCATGTTCAACGTACGCAATTACGCGCGGTGCGGCACGGACGGATTTCAAATGAACGCCAATATATTTACGCTTGTCAATGGACACCGAACTGGCAGAATTCGTCACTTGGGGAATTGTTATAGAGGTGATCGGTGCATCAATCAATCAATCAGTTGCCGTCTCCACAATGAAGGCGATTTGGAAGCATACCGCATTACGCTGGTGTTCATAGAATGCTAGGAACGTCGGTAGTTCAGAAAGCAGTGGCAAACTACTGAACGTAAATTTGCCTAAAATATCACAAATAGACAATGCATACTGGGGGTGATTTCAACGTCCTATTAAGGACATGCAGCTAAGTTTTTAAGTGTTCACTTCATTTCTGAACCGAAGTCAAAGTTGAAGTCCAGCTAACCGGTGTAGGGGATGAATCAACTACCGCACCATCAGCACATTGGAAGTTTAATGTTAGAAGATATTAATCTGCAGAGAAGTCCGAATAAAAACACAAAACATGCCAGAGGATCTGAAAAGATGGGGGAGGGGGGAATTACATATAAAGGCACAAATTTTGTCCGAATTCCTTAACAACTGAACAAACTTAATAAAATCTAAACCTTTAATCAGCAGGAATGAATGAATTGACGAACCAGCGAACTTTATTTTCATTGGGTCACAAATTTGACTTACATGAAAGTGAATCTCAAGTACCAACCCTGGGAACTTGAAAATTAAACAGTATGCCAATGTTACTTATAACATCAGATGGAAGATGTACAACGAGCACAATAGGGCAGACAAAAGCCGCATTTCAGAAAATGAAGGGTATCTTATGCAATAAGTCGCTATCAATGAATGTAAGAAAGAGAGTGCTAAAATGCTATCTAGAACCAGTTTTGAAGTATGGCAGCTAATCTTGGAATGTAAATCAACAAATTAGGAAGAACTTGGAAGCAACAGAGATGTGGTTTTTAAGACGAATGTTGCGAATACCTTGGACTGCCAGAGTAACTAACAACGATTGCCCGAAAGACGCTAATGAAACTAGAACACTATATACAACAATAAGAAAGAGACAAACAGCTTTCTTTGGTCATGTGATGAGAAGAGAGGCATTGGAGAACATCATGACAACTGGAAAGATCGAGGGCAAGAGAGGCAGAGGCAGACCAAGAGAAATGATGCTGGACGGATTGAGACGGTGGCATGGAGGAATATCATCAGTAGAGTTAATCTAGAACACCAAAGACCGAGATCTGTGGAGAGCCATGAACGCCTACGCCAGCCGGCACGGCACTTGATGATGATGATGATGCCAATGTTACTTTTCTATAGTCGACATTTGATCATGGGTGGCATTATTTGTTATTTCGATGTTGTTGAACTCAAGTATAGTGCATACACATGCTTCTACGTCTGGTGCACTGGACTGATTTTTTCTGTGGATTAGTTGTCCCTATTACTTGTGTCCCTCGCCATCTGGCGAACCCACTCAGACTTATTCTTCCGCCATTGTGTGAACCAACTACCACTTCTGAGGTACTTGTAATTTACATCCCAAACCAATGGCGAGCAAATCTTCTCTCTTTGTCTCCCCATGCTTCTCCTACATGTCAATTGTCTTCACGCTGTGACGATGCCATTGGATTTTAATTAGTCTGGGTCGGTGCCACGGTTGTCCTGGTTGAAAAAGCAGTAAACCTGCTGCTGCTACTGCTGGGGATTGAAACCGACCCGTTTTAGTAGACAAGCGCACTATCAACAAATTTGTTTTATCAAATACCTTATCTTTTACAGATGTTTGGTTCTGTAGAGTCGTAAACTTCAGTTTCAATGCAACTTTTCTTTACTTTGAAATACTTTAATTGTTCGAAATCCTACCATCAGAAACTAGATAACCGCAGAAGTCGGATGTGTCGGCCTAACAGAGCAAGAACGCAGCTCTGCTGTAAACAGGCACAACGCAATCACGTCCGAAAAAAAAAACTCCGGATGAACGCAGAAGAAGAAGAAGAAGAAGAAGAAGAAGAAGAAGAAGAAGAAGAAGAAGAAGAAGAAGAAGAAGAAGAAGAAGAAGAAGAAGAAGAAGAAGAAGAAGAAGAAGAAGAAGAAGAAGAAGAAGAAGAAGAAGAAGAAGAAGAAGAAAAAGAAGAAGAAGAAGAGGAAGAAGAAGAGGAAGAAGAAGAAGAAGAAGAAGAAGAAGAAGAAGAAGAAGAGGAAGAAGAAGAAGAAGAAGAAGAAGAAGAAGAAGAAGAAGAAGAAGAAGAAACTAGATACAATATTGGACTGTAGCTAAAATTATGGGATGCTGCACATCTGCTTGCAACGTATTGTACAAATATTAACAAGATTGCGACAATGTCCCTGTAGTTGAAATTGAACGGACATCAGGACAATATAACAGAGAGTGACGACAGCAAACTAACACGAGCGCTTAAACATATCTGGAATAGAGAGAAAAAGCAGCGGCTGCAGCAGGATATAACAATATGAAATGGAAACAAATAGGTATTTTAAACTCCTGCGAGAAAAAACTAACTAAACATCAACAAACGTTGATGTGGCATCTTCCCCAATTGTTCACACTATCTATTACTATGCTGCCCCCCCCCCCATATCTAGACTTAATTGTCCTCACTTTCCTATATTATCATAGCAGACTGTTCACATATTTTTGGCTACTCAAATCCTTTTTGGCAACCCATTTTCAATTCAGCTGGCCAAGTCACCTTTCCGGTCTCACGTGGCTAAGTTATAGATCGTGTGTTAGTGTATTGTGGTCTTTCGTTTGCTGTATCTCGTTGTTAGCTGTGTTGTCATTGACAAAGATTCTGAGAATCGAAACGTCTGTGTGTCGTATTGTATGCGTTCGTGTGTATTTTATCTTATTTTATTATTCATTTTTATATTTATTGAGTGCTTCTGATTTCGGATTTTTCACCTGTATTTCGCGACACGTGGATCTCCTTGTAAGGTATGTGGCAACGTTTGTTGATGTTTAGTTAGTTTTTTCTCGTAGGAGTTTAAAATACCTATTTGTTTCCATTTCATAAACATATCTGATATACCTTTTTGTGTTCTTACTGCACTTTGGCTCGAGTGGTACATGACTATATCATAATCATGCAACAAAAATAAATAAATAAATAACATACAGAGGTTCCAAGGAAGCTGACAGGGGGGAAAAGGACATCAAAGGACAAGCTAAACAACACCAACCTTAAAAAGATGTCGTGTACAGAATGGTTTGTTAGTACGAATAATTTTGTTTTTCTCACTACGAGACGAAGGAGTTACAGACGCAATTCGTAATCCCGCATACCCGCGTTCGAAACACAGCTGCAGACGATTTGGCAGCAAACCGTCTTGCGTTGGGTTGTTTTTACGAAATGGTATGGATGCCGGTCATTCGGAGAGCGATGGAGGACTGCTGAGCGTGGGCTTGCCAAGAGATCACAATAGCAGATCATGCTGGTGTTGACTGCAACGCCCTGTAAAGGATTTTTTTTTATCTTTTACAGGACATCGCTGTCAACATCAGCATCTTTTAACTGAATATTGAATTTCTTGGCAGGATTGCGCTCGGTGGTTTGCTATTGCTTTCTGAGCGACCGGCTCACATACCCCGTAAGTTACCGACGCGGAGAGAACCGCTACCAGTTCTCGCGCACGTCACGTCACGTCACGTTACGAGAGTGTGCGGGATTACGGAGAAAGTCGTATAACACCTAGACCAGGGATGCCGGCCCTGTAAAGGATATGAAACTAATTTTATTTTATCTACTAAAAGGGAAATAATTGCATCTAGGTTGGAGTCATATTACGGCTTTAGCAATCAAGGGGAACAATTATAGATTTCACTATATTTCTACTGACAGCTATTTTGCAAGAGAAGTATATGTTTATTCCTGTAAAAATTTTATTCATATTCTAGAAAGTGTAAATTGAATGTTGCCATCATAAAAGCTATATACAGTTTTGAATATTATTTAAAATTTTAGGCACCAAGTTATTGTATAATAAATAATGTTTAGTAAATTATTTATTTCTTTATCTGCTAGGCCACGTCTGTGGAAACAGAAGTTACGAATACGCTGGTTTCTCTTCACAACGTATAAATCTATGAATCTTTCCGCCTTCTTTTATTTCATAGGCTTGGTGAAAACTGGCTGAGTGTCCGCTGTAAGACCGTCTAGTGGCTGGTGGTCACTACGCAATTTTGCGTTCTTTCGTGTTTTAGATTTTTCATTGTGGTGATATTTCCGGAACTTCTTCAACAGCAGACATGGCACCAGTTGACAACATGGAATCTGTGGACATCGACCGTTTTCTCGAGGGGACACCGCTTGATAAAAAAGGTACGTTGGTTCTCACTATTACCGGACCTGGCGCGGCGGCCAAAGGCACGCCCCTGTTAATTGCCAGCACGTTGCTTGGCCCATGCGGGGTGCCTGCTGGCGGAGTAGCGGACATTTATCGTTACGAAACACCCACACGGTGGTTTGTAAACCTGACTCAAGCTGCCTATGAGGCAGTTTACAAAGGCCGGCATGGCAAGATGATAAAACTGCCGACGGAGGGACTCGAGTGTCGACTGAACACTTTGAAAAGGAACGAGAACGTGTGACAATTCATTGGCTTCCCAACAGGATTCCTCCAGAGGGAGTCAAGTTCATTGTAAAACAGACAATTGGTGACGAAAATGCGGAAGTATTCCGCATTCAGTACAGTGGCGGAAAATGGGGAGTCCTGTGTACCCCGACAAAAACAATACCTCATTATGCCAAGATTACGGCTCCTGGGAAAATTACAGGAGACCACCGTATTATGTTCACAATAGTTGGTCGCCGCACCGAATATCCTACATGTGGCCTGGACTCACACTGGGCCAACAAATGCCCAAGCCGGAGACAAAAGAAAGACAATATAAAACAAACAACTGAAAGATCACAAGAGGAGTTCTCCTCACTCGGGGAAAAACCTCAAACAAATTCAAACAACAAAAAACAAGATGTCGCCGAGACAGCCGGCCAAAAAGAAGCCACGAGGCCAGACGAGACAACGCCGCCCAAGATGACGTCGAGGTAGCTGGCGGACCGTGACCACGGAGACAGACGCAGAAACTCAAGCAAAAACAATTTCACAAGAAACCAACGACGATGGTTTCCAAACCGTCCACTACGGCAGAAAAAGACAGTGGGCAGAGAGGAGAAATTCCTCAATCAACAAAGACATGAGAAAAGAGGAAGGAAGATCTTCCCCTTCTCCTTCCAAACCATTCAAGAAAGCTGCTACAAAGCAGGATGAAAACAGCGACATCGAAGGACCACTTTTTATCAACACTGATGAAGACACCGACGAAGACCACGAGGAAAACGATAACCGCAAAAATATTATCAAAACCGAAGACACAACCCAGAACTGAATTACCACAGAAAAGATAAAGGTAATCACTTAAATTTAACCACCATGTTATTTATTTTAATTTTTTAAATGGCTGACGATTTACTTATAATTAGTTTAAATGTTCGGGGTATGAAAATGAAATTACAACACATAGTCACACTCATACACAAACACAAACCAGACTTCATTTTATTGCAAGAAACTAACATCAAAACAGACTTTGAAGCAGCAGAATTAGTGACACGGTTAGGATTAAGAAATTCGTGTTTCAGTTTGGCGAAAAATAACGTATGGTCAGGGACAGCCATTCTGCAAACTTTGGACATGTGGACTATTTTTAGAACAGACCGCGACGAACAAGGTAGAATTTCCACAGTTCAAGTTAGAAACGACACACACTCCTTTGTCATTGTGAACATACACGCACCACCAAATTACAATTATCAACCTCTATTTTACGATCATTTAGACGACTTGTTGACACAGACATACAGGAAACAAAATATAGTTATTGCCGGAGATTACAACTGCGTTCTTGACGATTTAGACGTGGTGGGAGGAGAGGTGAGAACACAGCTGAGGAGATCCGGCAGGGACAGCTTACATCAACTAGATACACTACGGAACATCATCGATACACACAACCTCACAGACGCATTCAGGCATACACACCCCGACAGTAGAGAAACGACATACACAAACAAAACACACAACAGATCATCTAGATTAGACCGGATTTACACACCCGCAACACACAACATCATTCAAACCAAACACCTACCGGAAACATTACATTACACAGACCACAAAGGTATACTAGTACACATCAGCACAAACAGCACAAACACGCAGCCAAACAAAAGGTCACCTCACTGGAAGTTCAATAATTCACTATTGGAACACTCAGAATATGTAATATATATGACACAGCTCATACACACGTACACAGACAATATACCGACTGAGAACATCACACAATACTGGGACTTATTGAAAAACACTATACGAAGCAGAACACAACATCTAGCAATCATGATCCACAAAGACAGACTATTGGCAGTCGCCATGACTCTCATTGCTGACAAACCTTTTCGAGTTTTCGTTATGACATAATCGATATGATCTCTGAAGGACAGGCTACGATCTAGCCTCACGCCAAGATAAGTCATTGACTGGGTTATACTCAAAATTCCCCCATCCATTCTTACTGCTGGCAGGTCCGTGCTCACAATATGGTTGTTTAAGGAGAACCATGTAATCGATGCCTTTGCAGGGTTGACAAGGGCAACGGCATCAGCACACCATGAGGAAATTCGATCTAGTTCGCTCTGCATATCATTGGCAACTGCTATCTCTATCTCGACCCTGTCGATACACAAGAATGTCGTCAGCAAATGACAGAGTCCTAGCGCTCCCGTCCAACTGTTGTTCAGTGATCAACACCGTATACGCGTTGAATAGTACTGGTGACAGTGGGGAACCCTGCGGCAATTCTGGACATATCGTTATCGGCTCAGAAGACCAACTCCCGCATCTTAGCACTACCTTCCTTTGGAGCAGCACTGCAGCTATCTATCGTACAAGGTGAGGGTGCATTTTCAGTCTCAAGAGGGTTTGCATCAAGTGCTCGAAGGATACTCTATTGTATGCGTCCTCTAATTATATGGCGGCCGCACACATCTCTTCTCTGAACTGAAATCCTTCGTAATCATCTTAAGCAACGACCGCCGCATTCAGCCATAACTCTTTGTTACGCCTGTATCCTCCAAGTGTGGGCGGGAAGCAGCCGAGTTGTTCCAAGTCACAAGCAAGTCTGTGTGCTACAATTTTCTCCAGTAGCTTGCCAGCAGTGTTCTGCATCGTAATGATTCTGTAGCCGCTTATCTTGGAATGGTCTTTGTTCGAATTTGGCAGCGGCAGCAAGTAGCTGTGTAGCCATTCATCTTTGATCTGACCCCTCTGGATACTGGTGTTGAATTCTCTGGCCAGTTCTTCCATGTCATCATCTGACATCACCAGTAGGTCACCATATCGGATGCCCTCTGGGATTGGCGCGGTGTTAGGTGATTTCATGAGCATCGCACGTATTGTCTCAGATGTGATTATGTATTCTTCATCTGTCCCGACCCCCTCGCACAACTGAGAGAGTGTCGTTGTGGTCTTCCGTCTGGCGGCCTCGTCTTTCTGGTCAGTCTGCTCTATGTAGCGTGCAAGAAGGGCCTTACCTTTAGCCGCATCCGACTTTTTCCATGTGAGATCTGTGCCTTGAAAGTCTGGAATACCCCTACGTTGTGCAGCACCTTTCATGCTCTTATGGAGGCGCCAGAATGTTGTAAGAGATCATTCGGAGCACACCTTCCTGCAGAACTCGGCATTGGCCTGTTTGGCGCAGGCTTTGAATCGTCCTATGGACCTCAGTCTTCAGGTTCGCCAACTCAACCTGTGGCATGTTAGCCTTTCTGGCTTTTTTGCCAGTCTTTGACAGCCTGCCTCATTCCCAGCCATGCCTTCTTGACCTCTCCATTCCACCATGGTGGCTGCAACCATCTTTCTTGTCTCCTGCGGGAGGAAGTTAGTTTTCTTCTTCTGATTTTGCTTGTGGCGTCTTGACCAGTGTTGTTATGCGGAAAGGCATTTGACTTGTTTCCTTGACTCCTGACCCTGTCTTTCTCGATCAGGATGATACAAGGGTAGTGGTCACTGTCGTGGTATCCCAGTGTACCCCACCGGCACCTTGCTGCGATGGTGGGCGACACCAGAGCCAAGTCAATGACGCTGTCAGAGTCACTTGGCCGAGTGGCTATTCTAGTGACCTTCCCATCATTCAGACACACTAGGGCAGCAGATGTCAGGGCTTCCTCCAGATCTTGTCCCTGTCTATTGGTGATGCAATTCCCCCATTGACTGCCTCTGGCATTGAAGTCCCCACAGTAGAGGACATGCCTTTCATCAATATTGAACAAACTCTGCCATAGTCGCACGCCGACCTTCCCATTTCGCGCATAAACGTTCACGATTACAAGCTGCACTGGCGTCATTATGTCCTGAATGCTGTGATGTCGGTTCCTAAATCAATCAATCAATCAATCATTATTCTTAATGCCTGCACTTGCAGTGCATCACTGTTCCAGGCGGACATATCGATCTCAGACACCTGTATGTTGTCGCGGACCAGAATGGCCTGTCCGAGGTGCCGCCTATTAAAGAAGCCCTAAAACCCCGCTACATTAACTGTTCCGTCGCCGAGCTGTGTTTCTTGTAAGACTACAATCTCCTTTCCGTAAAGTAGTTTTTTCAAGAATGGGTCGGCGTTGACTAAACGATGCACAGTTCCAGTACAGTACTCGAACGTGTCCGATGCCCAATCTGTCAAATTTTAATCGCCTCTTGCGAGCGCCTGCCCTCTTACCACGCTGTGTTCTTGTCGGTCGTCTGGTCGTCATGTTAGGCTTAACTATCGCCACCGGGCGCAGATGATACGCCGAAGGGAGTCCAGGCGCGCGTGCACGAACTCCGTTGCACGGTCCGAACTCCATTTCACCTCGAAAACACACTTAATCCATAAACATTTCGGAAAAAACACGTTCCATTTTACGGGACGAAGAAATGTCTCGCCATCTTTCTTCAAGGAAACTCCGCCTAAATGCATATTGCAGTCAATGGACCACTGAGATACTGGACAAGTATTATTGAATGGAAAAAAATAATGATTAACGTCACTTAAACAACAAAGATTAAGCATAACACATCATTAACAACAAGGACTAGATAAACAAGATAACAACAATATGCATGAGTCTTTATTTTGTCCAATTCGGTAGCACATATTCTAAAGTGTGCGGGTGCAGGGTATGATTCGATACCTTGTGAGCAGGACAATCAATACTCCACAACACTTGTAAATTTATAGGAAGTCTGCAGCATATAGCCAGACCTCTGCCAGGTGTGGCCGAGCCTACAGGGTACTCCTAACACCCTGCTACGATACCTATACAGCCGGCTGACCAGCACTGGACAACAGAGAGACCTTCATTTGGGACATAAAAAGGAACACAACTCTAAATCTGAGGATTAACCTTACAGTGCGGAGATGGGACTCACCATCCTGAGACACACAACACAACACTATGGATCCCTGTAGTTCACAGCGGAAATCAGTGGATTGAGCTCCAGATATGATCAAACCCCCTGTGCCTCAGCCACATCCAATATTGTGTTTAATGCCACCAGAGAAAGTCACGTCCCCAAACTGACAGGGACACAATACTATAACAGGACCACAACTTCAAAAAAAGAAGTATAAACATCTGTGTGAAAAGCTCAAACAAGTCAAATCAGAAAATGCAACTTTAACCAAACAATAACAAACCAAGGTATGGAAAGCTCGAATATTGGGTCAGTTGTCGGGGGGGGGGGGGTGGAATGAGGGGTGGGGTGGAATTGGAGGTGAGGAAACATGGGGGTAAGAAATAACCCAGGAATGACTCCCTCCTCACAACTATGACTGAGGAGTCACATCCTTGGTCAAAACCGGGCACTGCAAAAATGCTTTATCGCCAGGCATATTTTGGACAGTTCATTGACTGTTTCACTTCTTCCCAGGTGTATACATCTGGATTATTGATAAATGTGACACGGCCTGGTCCCACTTGCCGCCTTTATACATGTTTACAGATGGGGGTTGTTTGAGAGGGACAGATCTATTCCCACTCCTAATATGGCGCCAGTGCGGTCGTAGGCTGCCGAGACCGCTCCAGAACACAATCCCCGGGGCAAAATGCGCGCCAATCTTAGCTGGGGAGATCTCCTAGAGTGCCCAGCTAGATCAGCATCATCGTGTTGTGGCGTGGCGATCTAATCTATTCCTCCCAGTCAAGAATTGGCTGTTTCCTTGTAATGTGAAGCCGTGTCAGGCAAGCCTGCAGAAAGCACCTCTCTGATTAGCAAACTCCTAATTTTGGTCTTGGCCTTCAATCTCTGAGCATTATAGAGGCCGCCATCTGAGCGTGAGTGAATGTATATACCGGTATCCTGATTCAATCAATCAATCATGTGCCATGCCGGAAAGCGTGGGCGGTCATGATTCGCCATTTCACTCGATCACCAGAGTCGTGGATCAGCTCAGTGTTCCTGTCTCGTCCATGCCATGTGGCATGGCCATCCAGGTATTTTCCTCTCGGTCTTCCTCTTGGTCTGTTCCCCTCGATCTTGCCAGCTGTCACCAAGTTCTCCAGTCCATTTCTTCTCATAACATATCCAAAAAATGTTGACTGTCTACGTCTAATTTCTCTAATCAATCTACGATTTTCATTTGTCTCTTGTAGTACTTGGTCATTGGTTTTTCTATCTGTCCATGGTATTCTTTGCATTTTCCTCAGAAACCACATTTCTGCAGCCATCAGATGTTTTTCAGCTTGACTGCACATTGTCCAAGTTTCACATCCATACAAAAGAACAGGCTCTATGTATCCCCTCAACACTCTTTTTCTCGTTTCAATTGACATCATTTTATTGGTCAGAATGTTTTTCATCTTGCTAAAGGCTACCTTCGCAATGGCGATTCTTGTTCTAATCTCTTCAAGGCATCTGCCATCAGATGTTATGACTGTTCCGAGATAATTGAACCGATTCACTTGCTGAAGAATATTCCCATTTACTTGTATATTACATTGTGGTACTTCGTTCTTCCTAGTGACGACCATAACCTGTGTCTTCCTACAATTTAATTCCAACCCCAGCTGCTCACTGTGTACTAGAACAACTAATTGTTGCAGATCCTGTGCATTGTCTGCAATCAATACTGTATCATCTGCATATCTAATGTTATTTATGTTTCGTCCTCCAATGCTGATTCCATTTAGGTCTTCTACATTTCTGAAAATATTTTCACTGTATAAGGAAAAAAGATCTGGAGACATTACACATCCCTGCCTAACACCTCTCTTAATAGGTTGGTATTGTCCTACGTCATTATCAATTCTTATGGCAGCTTGTTGTTTCCAATATATGTTTTTTATAAGTCTAATGTCTTTCCCATCAATTTGTAGATCTGCCAGCATATCCACAATGTTGACATGTCTTACTCTATCAAAAGCCTTTGTGTAGTCAATAAAGCAAAGATGTATATCCTTGTTTACTTCTAAAGCACGTTCAATAACTGTTCGCAGCATATACACAGCATTTACTGTACCCTTTCCTTCTACAAAACCACATTGTTCTTCCCCTATTTCAGGTTGTATTTTCTTCCTCACTCTTTGCATGATAATTCGTAACAAAATCTTTGTGATGTGACTCATTATACTAATTGTTCTATGTTGATCACATTCTAAGGTTCCTGATTTCTTTGGGATTGCAATAAATACAGAATTACATAATTCAGAAGGTATATCACCAGTATCATATAATGTGTTCAGCAGTCTAGTGACTTGCTCTAGTCCAAATTCTTCTAAAGCTTTAATCATTTCTGTTGTGATGTTATCTGCACCGGGGGCCTTGCCAGCTTTCATATGCTTAAGAACATTTTGAACCTCCATCTTTAAAATTGCTGGTCCTTCATTATTAAATCTAATAGCATACTGTTCCTCTCTGTTATCATTATACAGGTCTTTCACATAATCTGTCCATACATGTAGAATCTGATCTTTTTCTATTATGATTTTGCCATCTTTAGTTCTTAGACAGCCTGTTGATGTACTTGTTCTTTTATTAGTAAGTTCCTGAATCCTTTTGTGCACTAATTTGGTATTTTGACTGTTGTGTTGTCTTTCAATTTCTAAGCACTTTTCCTCAAGCCATGATTCTTTTGCCTTCCTACATAATATTCTGACTTGTCTGTGAATTTCTTCATATTTGGCAGGATTATTTTTGTTGAGTCTTCTTGTTTCCATTAAGTGTAAAATTTCCTCAGTCATCCATTTCTTACGACCCACCTTCTTTAATTTTGGAATAGTTGTTTCTGCAGCCATATTGATTGAATTCTTTAACATTTCCCATTGATCATCCACATCCTGGAATAGGATCTCTAGATCAGACAATATTTCAAATCTGTTCTGTACTTCTATGTTGAATTTGTTTTGTATTTCCTTGTCATTACTCAATGTACACAAATCATATTTAGTGTTCCCTGTTGTATACTTGACTTTCTTCAACTTTATCCTCAATGTTCCTGTGAGTAATCTGTGGTCACTATAACAATCAGCACTGGGAACTGTTTTTGCTACTGTTAGGGCGTTTCTAAATCTTCTGCTAATGAGAATGTAATCAATCTGGTTTCTAATCCTGCTATCAGGACTCCTCCAGGTCCATAATCTTCTAGGGTGTTGCTTGAACCAGGTGTTTCCTACAATCATTTCCTGTTCTTTTGCCCACTCTACTAGTCTGTATCCTCTTTCATTTCTCTCTCCTAAACCATAGTTTCCTACTGTGTATCTATCCCCTTGATTTCCTACTTTTGCATTGAAGTCCCCTATTATAATGTTTATTTCTGAATTTTTACATTTCTTTAAGGCAGACTCTATGTCATTATAAAATTCCTCTACACTATCTTCACTGGACTCTCCTGTTGGGGCATATACTTGAATAACATTTATGTTAAAAGGTCTGCCACTCAATTTAACTAGTAGTACTCTGTCCGACACGGCCCAATATCCCTGAACAGACGTTGATGTTTTCCTGTCCAAAATTATTGCCACTCCCCTATGTCGATCCTCACCTCCAGAATAAATAATCTTAAAATCTTTATGTATCTTGATGCCTGCTCCTGTCCATCTCGTTTCGCACATACCTAATATATTAATTTTTTCTCTTTGAATTTCTTGTGTTATGTTCTCTAATGTTCCGTCGTTGTTTAACGTCCTAACGTTCCATGTTCCTAATTTTAATGTCTCTGTCCTTGTCTTGCGATGATCAGTCTTTAAGCGAATCATAATAAACTAGGCAATTTCAAAGAGGTAGTTTGCCGTTGCTTTCCTCTATGGCAGTGACCATACTGGCCGGATGACCGCAATCAGTGTCTCTCGAAAGAGAGAAAGCTTGCCGTCGCGAAACTCGAGACCATAACCAACAAATATCTGTCGGCTGCCCTCATAATTTCATCCACCACCTGCCTTCCGTGGCTTCTTTTGAACACTTCCAATTAACGAACACGAAATAACATCACATAATCCAAAGGAAAAACACTATCCACACGAATTTCACGGGAATTTCCATAAGGAATCCACAGAAAAACACTGAACAGCTTCTCCCCCAAGACAACGAGTCATCGCGTCGCCATTAAGTGAAAAGTATATCCCAAAGAGGTTGGGGATAGTACACAACCTTGCTTAACTCTACTCTTGATTTCAAACTATTCTGAAGTTGCGCCATCGAACTTGATTATACCCTTCATGCCCTTGATTATACCCTTCAAGTTGTGTGATTTCTGCAGTATGTACCTGACGAGATGCAGCGAAATATGCCAGGCAATAAATTGTGCAAACTATCTTATTTACAAATCTTCCGTTTAATGTGGTTTTATTTCGTACATAACAGTGTGTTTTTACAGGTGCATTGTGTGTTTTCTTTTACATTTGCAAACACGACAAAGACCCCAGACGTAAAATGCAGAAAGATTCTCTAAATGTCTGTGTAATAACTGCATACTATTTATTATTCCGGAACGGCAAATGTAGCGATGTCTGAATTCATATCCATAAATTGTTGTTTTCGGTAATTGAAATTCTAAAGAAAATCTTACATTATCCTTTAGAATAACATAAAAGGATCCATGTAAATTCTTCAATTTAACAGATAGACGGGCTTCAATTTGTAATAACATGTTGAATGTTTTATATGAAATAGGATTTGCAAATGGTTTTTCCCAAAGCGCATCGAATAGATACTACACTTTGATGTTAGCCAACAAGCCATGAAACAATTCAAAGTGCTGGATTTTTTTTTACTAAAAGTTTATTTCGTACAAAGAAGTTTGTATTTACAAGAAGCATAGCATGTGTTTTTGTTTTAACATTTTCAAATAAAACATATATATTCATTCACGCATGATAATATTACATTCACGGCATGGTGTAATTACCTACATATTATGTATTGATGATGGTTGTGGAGTAATCATTTACTCTAATGCATACTAAAATCTTTCAATATACGTTCTTTCATACTCCAAGTTTTCTCAGTCACACTTAGTTTTATTTAAACCAGTTTAACGGTATGACTGAATCTCTATTACTCCAATTATTCTTATTCTCCCATTGCTTTCTGAAAACGGTATGTACCTACAAAATGTTCCATAAATTGAACATCCTAACACGCATCCCAGTTTACAAAGTAAACTGCTAAACAAGGATATATAGCGTCGTTTGCATGAGCGTTCACGAGAGAGAGAGAGAGAGAGAGAGAGAGAGAGAGAGAGAGAGAGAGAGAGAGAGAGAGAGAGAGAGAGAGTCTAAGGAATGTATAAAGTTAACTGCATTTGATAACAATACAAAGTGCTGAATATTTAGGATTGTTGGCCTTTAACAGGCCTGACAAAATTTCCATCGAGTATACTGGACTGCATTGCATTGCATTTGCACCTTTCCGTCTTGACAGACGATAGTTTGGTACATTGTGCTTAAAAAAAGGCTTAATAACTACGCCCCATGGCGGTGGCGAGTGTGGCTGATAAGGCCAATTCGTGCTCAAATGTTTGTCCACATTGGGTGCATGTGAAAACATGGTCATTTCCACCATCATGCACCATCTTACGTCTCTCACGCTCTGTGTGTGCTTTATCTGCAATCATTTTCTCCTTTGTCTTTATTCAATTTTTGATAGTTGCCCTCCATGCAACACGTTCAGCGGCGATTTGCTCCCAATGTGCATTATCAATGCCTGTATCAATCATGTCCCGCTTACACACATCTTTGTATTGTAGTAGAGGTCGACCCTGAGATCTCCTACCCGTCTGTAATTCACCAAAAATGATGTCCTTTAGTATGTTACCATCATTCATCCTCCGAAGATGTCCTATCCATCTAAGTCTACGAAGACTGAGCATGGAACACACCGTTACACAACCTGATCTTCCAATACTTCAGTATTTGTGGTTTTGTCTTGCCACTTAATACCAAGTATTCTTCGCAGACACCGCATATGGAAGCTGTTTAAACGTTTCTCTTGGTGTGAGTAAGTTGTCCAGGTTTCACTGCCATAAAGAAGAGTACTAAGGGCACAGGCTTGGTAGACGAGGACTTTTATTTTGGCAGTACGCTTCCTGTTCTCCCAGACTCTTTTTGCTAACATGTGTGGAGAGAGAACAAGAGAGAGAGAGAGAGAGAGAGAGAGAGAGAGAGAGAGAGAAAGAGAGAGAGAGAGAGAGAGAGAGAGAGAGAGAGAGAGAGAGAGAACAATAGTAGGTATATAAACTGAAACAGACCCATCACATTTTTGTCTTCGGATTAAAATAATAATAGCAATCATTAAAACAAAACAAAAAACAGGGATAATTTCATGCACCAAATGTTAATTAAGGAGGGAACATCTTACATTTAGCCTATGAACATAGCTGTAAACATTTGTGGTTGAGTGTGCAGAATATTACAAATTTGCTTCATGTTTAGTGCTCAGAGTTCCATGGAGCACTAGCCGTGCCATGAAGCCCCAAGTCCCTGTGTGTCATTGAGATGACCGCCTCTGCTAGCGGCCTTGGCCAGATCAAGTGCAGAAAAATCAATCTGCCCTTAATCACTGACGTCATGCAAGAACAGACACTACACTTTGACCTAGCCAAAATGAAACAATTCAAAGTGCTGCATTTTTTTTTTTTTTTGGGGGGGGGGGGGGGGGGGGGGGTAGTTTAAATAAACGTTTATTTCGTACAAAGCAGTTTGTATTTACAATGTGTGTGTTTTTGTTTTTACATTTTCGAATACAACATTTACATTCATATACACATGATAATATTACATTCATGGCATAGAGTAATTACCTATATGTTACGTGTTGATGATGGTGGTGGAGTAATCATTTGCTCAAATGCATACTAAAATATATCAATAGAAATTCTTTCATACTCTAAGTATTCTCATTCACCTTTTCTTTCTGAAAATGGTACGTACCTACAAAATTTCGCAACCATTGAACATCTCAACAAGCATGCAATTTTACAGAGTAAACTGCAAAACAGGCATACATGGAGTTTGTTGAGCGTTCACACGGGAGAGAGGGTGGGGGAGAGAGAGAGAGAGAGAGAGAGAGAGAGAGAGAGAGAGAGAGAGAGAGAAAGTCTAATGAATGCATGAAGTTAGCTGCATTGAACAACAATACACGGTGCTGAATATTTAGGATTTTTGGCCTTGTCCAGGCCTGATAAAAATTCCTTCACTTTTAGTTAACCAAGTGATTACAACAATAAGACCTTCACTATAATATTGAGGAGAAATACAAAAATGGTTTGTAAAATTATCACATATCTAAAATAAAACCTTCACTTTTACACAAAACGTAAACGTACCCTAAAATCATTACTCCATTATTCCTGATGATGTATCTGTCCTTAAGTACTATGTAAATTATATCAAAATTTAAGATACATACTCGATTATTAAAAATCACATGTTTAAATCAAATATTACATGTATGCTATGTTAGTAATGTCCCTTGAAATACTGCCATGTTGTAATATTGGGTGCCGGGGTAGGGGTATCCTCTATCAAAGGAGAGGTAAGGTGCCTCCTTCCCTCGGCTAGCCTCGGGACACCCTTGGACAAGGTGGAGTACCCTTCAACCCCCTCCCCCTCCCCCGATCAGGGTTACGTGAAGCCATGGGTGCATGTGGTGGATAAAGTTGAAGAGCAGCCAACAGATAGTTGTAGGTTATGGTCGCCAACTTTACGATGGTAGGCGGAGGATCTCTTTATTTGGGAGGCAATGGCTACGGTCATCGACCAGTGTGGTCACTGCTAAGAAGGAAAGCAATGGCAAACTACCTTCTTTAAAGATGCCAAGAATAGCACGTATTGCAGTCTCATAGAATGTCTCCAGATCTGTTTTCCCTGTACAGTGAAAATATTTTCAGAAATGTAGAAGATATGAAAGCAATCACCACTGGAGGAAGACAAATAAATAACATAAGATATGCAGATGACTACAAAACAATAAGACCTTTACTATAATATACTGGAGAGTTTTGGTCATAGACCATAACTTTATGAAGGGAAAATCCCAACTGCACCTCCCCGCGGTAGAGGATGGAAACACACTACGGTGTGGCTAACACAGCTCTGGGGACCGAGTATCCACCGGAATAAGTGGACAACTCTGCAGCTGAGCAGAGCAGGGCACTCACTTGTCCTTACAGTCGGAAATGGCTGTCAAAGGCAGAGGTAAAAAGACCACCATGTGTATGTGGAAGGCAAGGGGAAACCACCACATTATCTTCCCAAGACTTCATGGCAAAACATATATCAAAGTTAGTGAAGGACGTTAATGGCTGTCTTAGGGCATCCTCGTCCGGTAGGGACAGTCATGAGCCACAGGTGACACCAGACCGTCATCCAGCTACTGATGGCAAAATCTTAACTAAAATAAATAAATTTAGAGTAGGAACATGGAATGTTAGGACATTAAATGAGCTAGGAAAGTTGACCAATGTTCTAAGAGAGATGGATAGTATGAAAATGAATATACTAGGCGTTAGTGAGATGAGATGGAAGGGATAGGGCAAAATTATAGCTGACAGTCACACAATAATTTATTCTGGAGGGGATACACATGAAAAAGGTGTAGGAATAATATTAGACGGAAAAACAGCCAAGTCAATTAATGGATACTGGTGTATTTCAGATAGAGTTATTATGGTAAAAATCAAAGGCAAACCAATAGACATAAATATTATACAAGTATATGTACCAACAGCAAGCAGTAGTGAGGAAGAAATACAACACTTTTACGACGAAATAGAAATGGCGATGGCTCAAATTGGATCACAAGAAATAAAGATAATACTTGGTGATTTTAATGCAAAAATAGGAAAGGGAAAAATGGAGGATGTAGTGGGGAATTATGGTTTAGGTACAAGAAATTAAAGAGGGGAAAAGTTAATAGAATGGGCAAATATCAATGATATGATAATTGGAAACACATGGTTTAAGCACCATAAAAGACGACTGTACACATGGATAAGCCCTGATAAGAAAATACGCAACCAAATTGACTACATACTAATTAATAAAAGATTTAGAAATGCTTTAATTAATGTAAAGACAATGCCTGGTGCTGACTGTAATAGTGATCATGTACCACTATGTGGACAAATAAAAGTAAGATTAAAGAGAGGGAAAAAAATGGTTAAGAACATGAGACTTAATAAAGAGGTTCTGAAAATAGATAAAGAAATGCAAGAACAATACAGAGTGACTGTGAAAAATAGGTATAATGCAATAACTAAAATACAGAGTATAGATGAACAATGGGAAATGTTAAGGGACTCCATTCATCAAACTAGCAAAGAAGTATTACCGGAGAGAGGCAAAATAGCTAAGAAAAAATGGATGAATGAAGACATCTTAAAATTGATGGACAAAAGAAAACAGAGTAAAAATGACAAACAAGATTACGCTAAGATAAATAAAGAAATAAAAGATAAATGTGGGAAGGCTAAAGAAAGTTGGTTAACGAGCAATGCAAAATAATTAAATTAAATTCCATTAAACATACAAAAAATATGCACAGACAAATCAGTGAGCTTACAGGAAGAAAAATAAGAATAAATACGGGGTGTTTGAAATCAAAAACAGGAAAGATAATATTAGAGGAAGATGCTATAATTAAGAGGTGGAATGAGTATATAAGAGAATTATATGAAGGAGAAAGGGAAGAATTAACAGAAGATAGTAACTTAGAAGGTCCACCTATTCTGAAAGAAGAAGTCGCTGACGCTATGAAACGTATGATAAATGTTTTGCGTATCCTTTTACAGGACTTAGCTGTCAACAGCAGCATCTTTCAGCTGTCTGTTGATCTCTTGGCAAGATTACGCTCAGTAGTTTGCCATTGCTTTCTGAGCGGCCGGCTCAGTATCCGCAAGTCACGAGCGGGGGTCGAACCACCTCAGTTCTCGCTCCGCTGCGAGACTCTGCGTGATAAACGGGATTACAGAGAGAAAGTGTTGTAACCCCACAGCCAGAGAGACCGGCATGAAACGTATGAAGAAAGGAAAAACAACTGGGCCAGATGAAATCACAATAGAAGAATTAGAAGTATTGGGAGAATTTGGAGTAGATATATTAACCAAAATGTTGAATGATATTTACAGCAGTGGATATTTACCCAGGGATATGCTGAAATCTGTATCTATAGCTATACCAAAAAGACCAGGAGCAATTGATTGTGAAGATTTTCGTACAATTAACCTTATAAACCATATCACCAAGCTTCTACTCAGAATCATAATGAGAAGAACCAAAAAGAAAATAAAAATGGAAATTAGTGAAGAACAGTATGGATTTGTGGAAGGAAAGGGCACAAACAATGCAATTTATACATTACGGACACTAATAGAAAGGTCAATAGAGAAACAGAGAGACATATATTTGTGCTTCATAGATTATACTAAGGCATTTGATAAAGTAAAAGATGATGAACTGATTAAAATGTTAGAAGATATCAACATTGATGGAAAAGATTTAAGAATAATAAAGAATGTTTACTGGAACCAAGTAGCAGCAATTAAAATGGGAAATAAAGAGGGTAGTTACGAACAGATAAAGCTAGGAGTACGACAAGGGTGTGTCTTGTCACCAGATCTTGTCTCCCTGTATAGCGAAGTAATAATGAGAGAGATCAAAGAGATGCCAGGAATACTAGTTGGAGGTTATAATATAAATAATATACGCTATGCAGATGACACTGTATTGGTGGCGGATAATTCAACAGACCTACAACAATTATTAGACGTTGTAGTAACAGAGAGTGCAAGGAAAGGACTCTCCTTTAATATCAAGAAAACAGCAACAATGGTAATATCAAAGAAAATGGTGACACCAAAATGTGACATAGAAATAGAAGGGAAAATCCTTAACCAAGTTGATAATTTTAGATACCTAGGGGCATTTATAACATCAGATGGAAGATGTACAACAGAGATTAGGAGCAGAATAGGGCAGGCAAAAGCCGCATTTCAGAAATTGAAGAGTATCTTATGCAATAAGTCACTATCACTGAATGTAAGAAAGAGAGTGCTGAAATGCTATGTAGAACCAGTTCTGCTGTATGGCAGTGAATCTTGGAATGTAAATGAACAAATTAAGAAGAAATTAGAAGCAACAGAGATGTGGTTCCTGTGACGAATGTTGCGAATTCCTTGGACTGCCAGAGTAACTAACGACGACTGCCTGAAACAGGCTAATGAAACTAAAATATTATATACAGCAATAAGACAGAGACAAACAGCTTTCTTCGGTCATGTGATGAGAAGAGAGGCATTGGAGAACATCGTAACGGCTGGAAAGATCGATGGGAAGAGAGGCAGAGGTAGACCAAGAGAAGTGATGCTGGATGGATTGAGACGGTGGCATGGAGGAATATCAGCAGCAGAGTTGATCCAGAAAACCAAAGACCGAGATCTATGGAGAGCCATGAACGCCTACGCCAGCCGGCATGGCACTTGATGATGATGATGATGACACATGATAATATTGCATTCATGGCATAGTGTAATTACCTATATGTTACGTGTTGATGATGGTGGTGGAGTAATCATTTGCTCAAATGCATACTAAAATATATCAATAGAAATTCTTTCATACTCTAAGTATTCTCATTCACCTTTTCTTTCTGAAAATGGTACGCACCTACAAAATTTCGCAACCATTGAACATCTCAACAAGCATGCAATTTTACAGAGTAAACTGCAAAACAGGCATACATGGAGTTTGTTGAGCGTTCACACGGGAGAGAGGGGGGGGGAGAGAGAGAGAGAGAGAGAGAGAGAGAGAGAGAGAGAGAGAGAGAGAGAGAGAGAGAGGGAGAGAGAGAGAAAGTCTAATGAATGCATGAAGTTAGCTGCATTGAACAACAATACACGGTGCTGAATATTTAAGATTTTTGGCCCTTTCCAGGCCTGACAAAAATTCCTTCCCTTTTAGTTAACCAAGAGATTACAAAACAATAAGACCTTTACTATAATATTGAGGAGAAATACAAAAATGGTTTGTAAAATTCTCAAATGTCTAAAATAAAGCCTTTACTTTTACACAAAATGTAAAGGTACCCTGAAATTATTACTCCATTATTTCTGCTGCATGTGTAAATTATATCAAAATTTAAGATACATAGTCAATTATTAAACATCACATGTTTAAATCAAATATTACATGCATGCTATGATAGTAATGTCCCTTGAAATACTGCCATGTTGTAATATTGGGTGCCTGGGTAGGGGTATCCTCTATCAAAGGAGAGGTAAGGTGCCTCCTTCCCCCTGCTAGCCTCGGGACACCCTTGGGCAAGGTGGAGTACCCTTCAACCCCCTCCCCCCTTCCCCTACCCCGATCAGGGTTACGTGAAGCCATGGGTGCAGGTGGTGGATAAAGTTGAAGAGCAGCCAACAGATAGTTGTAGGCTATGGTTTTAAGCTTTACGACGGTAGGCGGAGGATCTCTTTATTTGGGAGGCAATGGCTACGGTCATCGACCAGTGTGGTCACTGCTAAGAAGGAAAGCAATGGCAAACTACCTTCTTTAAAGATGCCAAAGAATAGCACGTATTGCAGTCTCATTGAATGTCTCCAGATCTGTTTTCCCTGTACAGTGGCAATATTTTCAGAAATGTAGAAGATATGAAAGGAATCACCACTGGAGGAAGACAAATAAATAACATTAGATATGCAGATGATACAGTATTGACTGAAGACAATGAGTAGGATCTGCAACATTTAGTAGATACGGTTGTTGCACACAGTGGATGACTAGGATTATAATTAACTTTAAGAAGACGCACATTGTGGTTGTCACTAAGAAGAACAAAATACCACAATATAATATACAAGTAAATGACAATATTCTAAAACATATGAATTGTTACAATTATCTCGGAGCAGTCGTAACATTTGATGGGAAATGTCACGAAGAGATTAAAACAAGAATCTCCATAGCGAAGGTAGCCTTTTGTACGACGGAAAACATACTGACCAATAACCAGATGTCTTTTGCAACGAGAAAAAGGATGTTGAGGTGCTACATATATCCTGTGCTTTTGCATAAATTTGAAGCGTGAACAATGAGCTAACATGCTGAAAAACATCTGATGTTTGTAGAAATAAGGTTTCTTAGGAAAATGCAAAGAATGCCATGGACAGATAGAAGAACCAATGACCAAGTCCAACAAGAAACAAATGAAAAGTGTAATCTGATTAGAGGATTTAGACGTAGACAGTCAACATTTCTGGTCACGTTATGAGAAGAAATAAATTGGAGAACTTGGTGACAACTGTCAAGACTGGGGGGGGGGGGGGGGGGGGTGGATAACAAGAAGAAGGCAGAGAAGTAAATACCCGAATGGCTTTACCACGTGGCATGGTAGAGACAAGAACACTAGGGTGATCCACGACTCTGATGATCGAGTGAGATGGCCAGACATGACCGCCCACACTCAACGGCATGGCGCATGATGATGATGATGAAGATTTTCTGTCCCTTTTGAATATTTAATTTGCACGTCTTCCGTTTAATGTGATTTTATTTCGCACAAAACAGTGTGTATTTATAAGGTGCTTTATGTGTTTTATGTTTGCAAACACAACAAGATACCACACGTCAAACGCAAGATTCTCTAAATGTTTGTGTAATAACTGCATACTATTTATTATTCTGGAACAGCAAATGTAGCGATGTTTGAATCCATATCCATAAATTGTTGTTTTCGGTAATTGAAATTCCAAAGAAAAACTTACAGCATACTTTAGAATAACACAATTGAATCCTTGTAAATTCTTCGGTTCAACAGATAGACGGACGTGAATGTGTAAATAACGTTGAATTGTTTATATGAAACTAGCTGACGACCCGGCCCGGCGTCGCCTTTACCTGGCGATGGCGTCTCATCTACTTTTCCACCCACGCAGCACATTAAACAGATGAACGTGCTTGAGCATCCCGTACTAGAACAGTTTCCAGTCTTGCTTGCCGTTGCTCGCCTGTTTCAGAAGAACGTGCTTGAACAGTGCGTACTCGATTGGTTTCCAGATGAACGTGCTTGTGCAGTACGTACTCGATTGGTTTCCAGTCTTGCTTCCCGTTGCTAGTCTGTTTCTGAAGCTCTTAATGACTTTTTCTTTCGTGCTTGAGGAAAAATTTTGATTTTAAACTAAGTGACTCTCTCAGCTGGATGCGCGCGAGTGAGAACAACATCTGTACAAAATTTCATCTCAATCGGATGGACCGTTCGGGAACTCATAAAAGACACACAAACAAACAAACATTCTCTTTTATATATATAGTAGACTAGACGACCCGGTACGGCTTCGCCCAGCCCCTGGCGCGGAGCATCTCATTTAATTCATATTCGGCCCCTGCTCCCGTTCCCATTCCCAAAAATTAAAAATTGATTTTAAACTAACTATTTTAGTTGCATCCGCGCGAGTGAGAACAACAACTGCCCGTAACTAATTTCTGGTTTAATCAGAGAGTGGGTTCCCTTTCAGCAAGATGGCGGGACATTTATTCGTCTGTTTCTGAAACTCGTGTCATTTTCTTTTGTGCTGGAGGAAAACTTTTTTATTTTAAACTAACTAACTATGCCAGTTGGCTCAGCGGGAGTGAGAAGAACATCTGTACAAAATATCACCTCAAACGGATGGACCTTTAGGGAACGCACAAAGGACACACAAACAAAGGCACAAATATTCTCTTTTATATATATAGATAAGGTTTTCCTATGGGTTTTTCCAAAGTGCGTCGATCCCTTTTATATTTTTTAAAGTTTTAATGTTATTAAATAAGGACTCGCGGTTCACCAGGGGGTCAGACACGCCCAATCAGGCCCCACGTCCCTATTTGTCATTCGGATGACCGCCTTTGCATGTAGTCCTGGTAAGTTTAAGTGCAGATTCTACACGTTGATCTTAGCCAAGAGGCCGAAAAGTGAGATCCATTCTTTTATTAAGGTATACGGCTTGAAACAGGCCCATCACACTTTTGTTTTCTGAATGAAATAATAATATCACTGGCACCTTTCCGTCTTCACAAACGATAGTTTGGAACATTGTGCTTCAAAAAGGCTTAATAACTACGACTCATGGCGGTGGCGAGTGTGGCTGGTAAGGCCAAGTCTAGTTGCAAATGTTTGCCCACAGTAGATGAATGTGAAATCATAGTCATTTCCACCATTGTGAAAAATCTTACATCTCTGACGCTCTGTATGTGCTTTATCTGCAATCATTTTCTCATTTGCCTTTATTCCATTTCTGATAGTTGCCCTCCATGCAACACGTTCAGCGGCGACTTGCTCCCAATGTGCATTATCAATGCCTGTATCAATCATGTCCCGCTTACACACATCTTTGTATCATAGTAGAGGCTTACCCTGAGATCTCCTACCCATCTGAAATTCACCAAGAATGATCATCCGCATAAAGCAACTCTCTGATTAGTACCCTCCTAATTTCAGGCGAACGAAAGAAGAAGAATAAGAAGAAGAAGTACCCTCCTAATTTTGGTCTTGGCCTTCAATCTCTGAGCATTATTTAGGCCACCATCTGAGCGTGATTGAATATATATACCGGCATCCTGATCACGAAATGCATATTTCAGTAGAAGTGAAAAGTATATCTCAAAGAGGTTGGGGGGTAGTACACAACCTTGCTTAATTCCACTCTTGATTTCAAACTCTTCTGAAGTTGAGCCATCAAACTTGATTATACCCTTCATGCCTGTGTGGAACGATTCCACAATGGACAGAAAAGTTGGTGGGCAGCCAATCTTCTTTAGTGCTTTGAACAGACCCTCAAGACTGACCTAATCGAATGCCTTTGTGAGGTCGATGAAGGCAATAAACAGTGGCTGATTTTGTTCCCGGCATTTTTCTTGCATTTGTGGCAATGAGAATATCATATCAATGGTAGACCGGTTCTGACGAAAGCCGCACTGTGATTCGGGGTAGACTTGATCTCCCAGGACTTGAAGTCTGCGCAGAACAATTCTGGCAAATACTTTCCCAAATATACACAGAAGTGAGATATCCCTATTGTTGTTACAGTCGCTCCGATCGCCCTTGTTCTTGTACAGCGTTATGATATTTGAATCTTTGAACTCCTGTGGGACTTGTCCTTCTCGCCAGCATAGCTCTATTAGCTGGTGGATCTGTAGAGTGAGTGTGTCTTGCCCACTTCTGATTACCTCTATTGGAATCCCATATCCCCGGGAAGGTTAAACCGGTCAACAAATGCCCGCAGAAGTCGGATGTGTCGGCCTAACGGCGCAAGAACGCAGCTATGCTGTAAACAGGCACAACGCAATCACGTCCGAAAAAAAACTCCTGATGAACGCAGAAGAAGAGGAAGAAGAAGAAGAAGAGAAGAAGAAGAAGAAGAAGAAGAAGAAGAAGAAGAAGAAGAAGAAGAAGAAGAAGAAGAAGAAGAAGAAGAAGAAGAAGAAGAAGAAGAAGAAGAAGAAGAAGAAGAAGAAGAAGAAGAAGAAGAAGAAGAAGAAGAAGAAGAAGAAGAAGAAGAAGAAGAAGAAGAAGAAGAAGAAGAAGAAGAAGAAGAAGAAGAAGAAGAAGAAGAAGAAGAAGAAGAAGAAGAAGAAGAAGAAGAAGAAGAAGAAGAAGAAGAAGAAGAAGAAGAAGAAGAAGAAGAAGAAGAAGAAGAAGAAGAAGAAGAAGAAGAAGAAGAAGAAGAAGAAGAAGAAGAAGAAGAAGAAGAAGAAGAAGAAGAAGAAGAAGAAGAAGAAGAAGAAGAAGAAGAAGAAGAAGAAGAAGAAGAAGAAGAAGAAGAAGAAGAAGAAGAAGAAGAAGAAGAAGAAGAAGAAGAAGAAGAAGAAGAAGAAGAAGAAGAAGAAGAAGAAGAAGAAGAAGAAGAAGAAGAAGAAGAAGAAGAAGAAGAAGAAGAAGAAGAAGAAGAAGAAGAAGAAGAAGAAGAAGAAGAAGAAGAAGAAGAAGAAGAAGAAGAAGAAGAAGAAGAAGAAGAAGAAGAAGAAGAAGAAGAAGAAGAAGAAGAAGAAGAAGAAGAAGAAGAAGAAGAAGAAGAAGAAGAAGAAGAAGAAGAAGAAGAAGAAGAAGAAGAAGAAGAAGAAGAAGAAGAAGAAGAAGAAGAAGAAGAAGAAGAAGAAGAAGAAGAAGAAGAAGAAGAAGAAGAAGAAGAAGAAGAAGAAGAAGAAGAAGAAGAAGAAGAAGAAGAAGAAGAAGAAGAAGAAGAAGAAGAAGAAGAAGAAGAAGAAGAAGAAGAAGAAGAAGAAGAAGAAGAAGAAGAAGAGAAGAAGGAGAATCCCATACTTACCTGAAGCCTTGCCAGACGCAAGTTAACTTATAGCACCCTTAACTTCTGTTATGGTGGGAAGTGTGTCCAGGTGGTCAAGAGTTGACAGGGCCTCTATGGCGTTGAGGGCATCATCCGCTAGCTTGGTCTCACTTGAGTAAAGCTCTAAATAGTGCTCGACCCATCTATCCATCTGATGTTTCTTATCAGTGATGATTTCTCCAGTCAAGGTTTTCAGTGGTGCACTTCTTTTGATCATTGGACGACAGGCTTACTTTATCCCTTCATACATGCTTCTGATGTTTCCTTTATCACTTGCGATTTGAATGGACTCACATAACTTGATCCAATATTCATTCGCACACTGCCTGGCAGCCTTTTGCACATCCTTCCTGGCTTGCTGCAGCTCACTCAGAGTGTTACGCGTTGTTCTTTCCTTGTTTCGTAAGTGAGCTATCTTCTTTTTAGCAATCAAGGGCTGCAGTATCTGGCTGTTTGCCGCAAACCAGTCCTGCCTCTTATGATCCACAATGCCGTAAACCCCTTCCGCTGTTTTATAAATAGTTTCTTAAGTTTACTCCATTTATCATTTACTATACAATTTTCTGATGTATCGGTGAAAGCGTCTTCAAGTTGCTGTTGAAATTCAAAGCACTTACCAGGATCGTGAGTGTTAATAATATTAATCCTGGGGCTAGATTTGTGTTTAGCTGTGTAGATTCTCTTTGGTCTCAGTTCTACTTGTAACAACCAAAGGATGATCCGAATCACAGTCAGCACTGTGGTAACTTCGAGTCAGTGATATATGGTTCAGATGTTGTCTCCGTGTGATGATGTAATGTGTGAGTGGATTGGGGATGTATGGGTGGTTAGGGAGATGTGTGTGTGTGTGTGGGGGGGGGGGGGTAGGAAGATGTCAGTTGGTGGGGATGTGTGTGTATGGTTTGGGGATGTGTGAGTTGATGTGCGATGTGTGGGTTGGTGGGGGATTGTGTGCGTGGGTGGTGAATATGTGGTCAATAGAGATGTGGCTGGGGGATGGGTGGTTTGAGGTGTGGATGGGGAGAGGATGTGTGGGTTAGGATGTGTATGTGGGATGTGTGGGTTGGTGGGGGAATGTTTGTGGGTGGCGAGTGTGTTTTGGTTGGGGGAACAGGTGAGGGGAAAGTGTGTGGGTGGGGGATGTGCAGAAGGGGGATGGGTCGGTTGGTGGGGTATGTATGTGTCCCTTGGTGTGCGTGTGTGTGGGTAGGTGGGGGTGTGTGTGTGGGTGCGGTGATGTATGGGTAGGTGGGAGATGGGCCTCATAACATGGTAATTTGGCTTGTTTATGTTTACAACATTCATTTCACAATGTTTATCTTTCTTCCTATGTAAATGTATAATGCTCTTGATGAATGAAAGACGAGTGATTAGAAGGGCCGAATGTAAGACGGGCCTGCGCGCCAAATTTGTGTCCCTAATAAAGTTGATTTGATTTGATTTGATTTGTCTCGACCATGCCATGCGGCCAAGCCATCCATATATTTACTTCTCGGTCTTCCTCTTGGTCTCTTCCCCTCGATCTTGCCAGTCGCCACCAAGTTCTCCAAATCATTTCTTCTCATAACGTGCCCAAAAAATGTTGACTGTCTACATCTAATGACTCTAATCAGTTTACGATCTTCATTTTTTTCTTGAAGGACTTGTTCATTGGCTTTTCTGTCTGTCCATGATATTCTTTGCATTCTCCTCAGAAACCACATCTCCACAGCCATAAGCTGTTTTTCAGCTTGACTGCATATTGTCCAAGCTTCACATCCATACATAGGTTCTATGTAGCACTTCAACACGCTTTTTCTCGTTTCAATTGATTTCTTTTTATTGTTCAGTATGTTTTTCATCTTGCAAAAGGCTACCTTCGCAATGGCAATTCAAGACTGTATCATCTGCATATCTAATATTATTGATGTATCGTCCCCCAATGTTGAATCCTTCCATATCCTCTATATTTCTGAAAATATTTTCACTGTACACGGAAAAAAGATCTGGAAACATTACACACTCACAACTCTCTTAATAGACTGATATTGACCTACATCGTTATTAATTCTGATGGCAGCTTGTTGTTTCCAATAAATGTTTTTTACAAGTCTAAGGTCTTTTCCATCAATTTGTAGATCTTCAAGCATCCTTATCATGTCAACATGTCTCACTTTATCTTAAGCCTTTGTGTAGCCAATAAAGCAAAGATACACATCTTTTTTTTACTTCTATAGAACGTTCAATTACTGTTCTCAGCATATACACAGCATTTACTGTGCCTTTGCCTTCTACAAACCCACGTTGTTCATCTCCTATTTCGGGTTGTATTTTCTTCCTAACTCTTTGCATGATAATTCTCAGCAGAATCTTCGTGATGTGGCTCATTATACTAATTTGTCGATGTTGATCGCATTCCAAGGCTCCTGACTTCTTTGGGGTTGCAATAAATATAGAATTACATAATTCAGGAGGTATATCTCCAGTATCGTATATTGTGTTCAGCAGTCTGGTGACTCGGTCTATTCCATATTCTTCTAAGGCATTGATCATTTCTATTGTGATGTTATCTGTACCTTGGGTCTTGCCAGTTTTCATATGGTTAAGAGCATTCTGAACTTCCATCTTCAAAATTGATGGTCCTTCATTATTATTCCGATGATGATATTGTTCTTCTCTTGTATCATCATAAGGTCGCTCACATAATCTGACCACGCGTGTAAAATCTGATCTTTTTCTATTATGAATTTGCCATCTTTGGTTTTTAGGCAACCCGCTGATGTGTGTGTTCTTTTGTGCATTAATTTGGTATTCCGGGTGTTGTGTGGTTTTCAATTTCCTTGCAATTTTCATCAAGCCATGTTTCTTTTGCCTCTTTGCATAGCTTACTAATTTTCCTCTGAATCTCTTCATATTGTTCCTTGTTATTTTTGTTATTTCTTCTTACTTCCATGAGTTTTAAGATGTCTTCCGTCATCCAGTTCTTGCGTCCTATTATCTTTATATTTGGAATGGTTGTTTCTGCAGCTTGATTGATTGATTTCTCTAATATCTCCCATTGGTCACTGACGTCTTGTAATAATGTTTCCATATCGGACAATGCGTCGAATCTGTTCTTTACGTCTACATTGAATTTATCTTTTATTTCCTTACTCTTCACTGCCTGTAGATCAAATTTTCTTTGTAAATATTTGACTTTCTTTAATTTTATATGTAAATTGCTTAAGATTAATCTATGGTCGCTGTAGCAGTCTGCAGTTGGTATAGCTTTTGCTACTTTAAAAGCATTTCGAAATCTTTTGTTGATGATAATGTAATCAATCTTAGTTCTGATCTTATGATCAGGACTCCTCCATGTCCATAATCTCCTTGGGTGCTGTTGATACCAGGTATTTCCAATAATCAAATCATGCTCTTTTGCCCACTGTACAAGTCTGCAACCTCTTTCATTCTGTTCCCATAGTCCATACTTGCCTACTACGCATCCATCCTGTTGATTTCCAACTTTGGCATTCAAGTCACCCATTATGATATTTACTTTCTCTAAATCATTATAAAATTCATCAATACTGTCATCACTACTGTCTGCTGTTGGTGCGTAAACTTGGATGACATTAATATCAAAAGGTCTTCCACTCAACTACACAAGTAACACTCTGTCTGATACAGTCCAATATCCTTTGATCGATTTTGCTTTCTGTGTATCCATTATAATTGCTACTCCTCGCTGTTGTTTCTCTCCACTAGAATAGATTATTCTATATTCCTCATATGTTATAATGCCCATTCCTGTCCATCTGGTCTCACATATACCTAACAGGTTAATATTTAATCTTCTCATTTCATTCTTAATTTTATCAAATTTTCCATCCCCACTCATAGTTCTTACATTCCAAGTTCCTACTTTCAATGTTGATATTCTTTTGCACTCAGTCGCCTGAAGACGGTCTGGAGTCACGTGGTGCACATCACCTTAATGGGCGAGGTTGCTCTTATGGAGCATCCATTTACGCCGTTTCTCTGATTATCGATACGACTGCAGTACATGATATTCTTGGCATCTGTTAAGAAGGTAGTTTGCCATTGCTTTCCTTCCTAGCAGTGACCATACTGGTCGGTGACCGTAGCCATTGCCTCCAAAAAAGAGATCATTAGCCTACCGTCGTAAAGCTGGAGACCATAACCTACAACTATCTGTTGGCTGATATTCATCTTCATCCACCACCTGTACCCATGGCTTCGCGTAACCCTGATCGGGCGGCTAAACGGGTACTCCACCTTGCCCAAGGGTGTCCCGTAGTCTAGCGGAGGAAAGGAGGCACCTTACCTCTCCTTTGATAGGAAATACCCCTACCCCGCTTCCCCAATCAATTATGAAGTATATATTTAACTTTTTAAAACAATCCATTTAAGTTATTTTATTTCTTAAATACCTTATGGATAATATTATAAAGCATTTTCTCTCCTAATAAAAATCATACATGTAGTTTATTTGGCGTTTAAGTACAGTTGTTGAAACAGTTTGAATTCTCTAATTTTTGGTGGACACATAAACGTGTGCCTTTAAACTGGAAATAATTAGAAAAGCAATAGACATGTTTTAGTGAGTTCCTATTTAACCATCTAGGGTTACCGATTGTCTGGTCATAGCCTAGGCTCGTAGTAAACATAGGAAATTTTGGGATTAAATAAGATCCTTGTTTATTATTAGTTTATCAATTAAACTTTTCACCTTGGCATACTGTCGATGTCGAATACAAATAATTTTAATATCTGTCGTAGTAATCCTTTATTACTGTCACCAACTGGCTTGAGGTAGCTCCCGGTTGGGCAACCACTCAGCCAAAATCATTTTCTCCTACTGGGGTTTAGTTCTGGGTGCAGTTTGAGATCCATTACCTCTGTCAGATGGGACTAATTACCACCCCAGATCTCAGAGAGAAAACATGGAACTAGTGTCTTTTATGCTGATTTAAGATACAATCCCTGATACTCAAGAAAACAGCCAAGAAGTGGCTCGTTGAAGATAGAATATATCTATATAGATTTGGCTGTACTTGGTATCACCAGAAGTGAGAAAGGAGGAGTTAAGTTATGCAACGTAATCTGGTTACTTATGACTGCATAGACAAAGTACCTCCCGGATATAGATTCCCACTTCTGGACAATATGTGTGAACCCCCACTAAATGATACAAAATGTGTGTACTTGATTACGCTACACAAACATTTATAAACATTTAGAATTATACGGACAAATTGAGTTTTAAAATACAACAACTGTGTTTATTATTGCTATTGATGCTCATATGATGATGAGGATGATTATATTATGGTATACGTAACTTAATAGGTCACATAGGTCATGCTTCCCCCAGTGAGACGCAGTTCACTGTCAGATTGAAGGAGTCCAAATTGGTCCCTCACAAGGCTAAGTCACTTCCTGATATGGGTTGTTGACTGTCCATTGCTCCTAAGAGATCTGGAATGAAACGAACGGAGATGGGTAGTATCTACGTCTACACATCTCAAAACACATATGTCTATACATTCATATAAACATACATTCAAGTCATAATATATGATGGTATGATGATATATATGATGGCATGTTACATAAACATATATCAGTTCTAAATAAATAAATATATATATGTATATATTAATAAAACTATTTAGAACATCTATAGCTCAAAACATACATATTCATATACATTTGTGTAATGGAGTGTTTCCCATATAAGTTCACCTCACTTACACTCTCCCTTTCTGATTCATTCATACTGTCTTGTCGGAAGGACTGGTCGCACAGTCCTGTCGAACATTAAATGCCTTCCCTGAATCTGTCTGGGATATGGAATGTCCTAAGTCATGTCTGTCCTCATGCAGACATCATGCAGACAAGGTGAACTGGTGCCATTCCTCAAACCAAGTGGTTTCACCACAATCTTGGTAGGCACTCAAAGTGTTGTCCAAATAATCAATGTTAATTTGCCGCTATCAAGAGACTGGTAGCTCTCAGGAATTTATCCTAAGTAGTCAGTCTCCCCAATGTTTAACATCATACAGGATGAATCTAAATGTATCTCCTGTACATGAATAAGCCACACGCTCATGTAGCTTGGATAATGGATTTCTCCAAATTATCACATACAACAAATCAGACAACCAAGTGGTGAATGAAAGAAGAAGATAAAGTTCACAGTGTAATAGTAAATCTAGAAACTGGAACATTAAGTCCAAAGAAAATCCACGAGTGTAAAGTTTTGGAGAATAAACAGAAACAAGAAACTATAAGGCCTTCAGACTAGCAGACAAACTCAGAATAATGGTATTACCTGGGTTATAGCTAGGAAATTCCATCATAATACTTTGTACAGAAGTCCAACAGAACGAAATGTTAATATTTCTCCAGTAGGTATCCTAAGAATGCTATTGTGAATTTGCGTCTGAAGTCTTGCTGGCCATGCATGTAGTTTTATTCTCTTCATCCCTGGCTAGTTTCCACGTTAGCTAATTACTATGTCCAAGTTCCTGTTAGCTCCACCTATTTTTCATGTAGGACGATTTACCCCGATGGATTAAGTGCCAAATTCTTTTCACCCCTCCTCCTTTCCTGTGGACGGTAGTTTCATGTGTCAATCAAATTGACCGATGCCCCTCCCCCCACGCCTGAAACAATGAAACCTGCGTTGGCGGCAATGCAGTTGCGTCATTACATTCCAATAGGCTGGTAACACCAGCCTTCCCGGTTGCTGGCAGGAATGTGACAGCCATGTGTTCCTACTTTGCCCCGTAGTATTGCGGAGAGGTGTTAAGCATCTGGTCCTAATTGCTCCTTTGTGGTGGCAATTACAGACGTCCCGGCTCCACAAAGTCTGGACTTTTAAATAGGTGTTAGGCCTGCATTAAATTGCCGTCTTTGGATCACACTTGGTTTTCCCCTGAGTAGCACTGCCACGTATTATTTCAGACGGGTCTGGCTGACCCTCTTATCTCCCATTCTGCCGTGGCTGGTTTACACATTAGGTCATGTTAACCGTAAGGTGTTAGGTGTCGTCCCTATTTTAACCACAGGATTTTAAACTAACACGTCAATCTCAACTGACTGGCTCTGCGATGTATCAACTGAAAACAGTGAGTTTTCAACCTTTGATAGCGCCCGCCGACTGGTGCCGTGGTGTCTGGGTTTTACGTTTGATCTGGACATCAAAGCTTTCTCAGACCTAGCATTACAGAAATGATGGGGCGTGCGTGGTCAAAATGTAATTTTCTCTTGTTTTCAATCTCTGTTAGTTTTTCCTTATTCCTTGATTGGGGACTAGATTATTTTCTGGTGAACAATTATTCTTTTACTTAGAGAATGATAGAATAATTCTTGTGGGCTCTTTAATTCCTTTCAAACTTGTGTAATTCGGATGCTGCCGGGGCTGTCCCGTCACAGAGCTCCCCAATTTAAGTAGGTTCAGCAATGAAGCCTATAACAGAGCCTCGGCAGCAACCAAGAATGTATCTAAGTTATCTCCCTTCTAGAACTGCCTCCAAGTCTGGGTTCCCAATATTCCTTGTGGCAGTGGGTTTTTCTATGAGTCAAAAGAAATATCCCATGTCCATCATCCCAGGATAAATCTTGCAAATCTTTGCTCCTGGTGTTGTGTCGGATTTCCGGGCTATTGCTCGGTAATGTCCTGTCCTCTGGAGGTTTTACTTTTTCCCAGCCGGGAAATTGCAAAATGTATAACAAGATTCTCCTGCACCGCAGAGAGACTGTTATTGTCCACTCAATTTCTGGCCCTTGTCCTATCAGCAGAGGAAGTGCCATCAGTGTTTTCTTAAAAGAGTTGGTCGCAGTAATGTTGCTCTATTTTCTTTTCCTCCGTCGGCCAAAGATCATAATAAAATCCTTTAATCTCCTCCTTTTGGCAGGAAATTTGCTGAACATCATAATTTTATGATGTGCATTAAACTCGTACTTGCCTCGTTCTTGGTAGGGTGTCCGTTTACTCCCTCCTGATTTTAGAGTTTTCTTTCCTCGATAATTCTTTATCCAGGTGAGTTCCTCTTCAACAGAGTTCCATTTTGAATCTGTGTTTGAAAGTATAAGTTGTCCAGCTTTGAGAAAACATGTTGTTCCCCAAGAACTGTGAATTTGTATCACTCCTTGTAGAAGTATACATAAACAGCTGTTCTCCACATCCCACCTTGGTTGAAGTGAAAGGTAAACAAGGTTCTGAGTGTTGAGAATACCAACCGCTCTGGTTTTGTTCCGCTACAGAGTCCCTCATTTGTGATCCCCTGTTAGCTTCAGCTGTGTTGATGATAGGTATTACCTTCATCTTGTCCAAAGAAGTATTTTCTTTGTTGATAGTAAACATGTGTATCGTCCCTGAATCAGAGTCCGTAGTACTATCTACATGAATGCTTTGTATATCTTGAAATTCCTTTGTGAAAGATTCCAAGATACTGACATCGTAAGAATTCTCCTCCGTGTCTTGTTTTTCCTCCATGGCCGGGCTCTCTTGTGCCAAGTCCAATTGAAGTATTCTCTCCCTGGTCTGGTTTTCTTGTTCCAAATCCAATAGAAGTGAATGTTGTGGGATGTCATTTTCAATGCCATATCCCACCTGAGATAAGTAATTCAAACTGATAATTATTTCATCTTGTGTGGCCACACCGTGAGAAACAATGGAATCCTGTTTTACATTCATTCCGGTCTCAGTTGAATTCATTTCCACTCCTAGCTTCTCTGAACTGAAGGGAATAAAAGAGTCGGGTAAGGTCTCGCCTTCGATCTCTTTAATAGTTTTCCTCAGGTCCTCCTCCTCCTGGATTTTTCTCCTTTGGGAAGTCTTAGGAAGCTCCGGAGATTGCTGGGTTGCCAAGCCAGCTAATCCGCTTTCGTTGCGGTGTAAACATTTATCACGTTTGTGACTGTTTACCGAACGCTTGGTACATTAATTCCTATTCCGTTTATTTTTAATATTTTTAGGAATAGGCGAAGGAAGCATCTGCCTTTCTGTGCGCAAGTTTGTGTTTTTCTGAGCCATGGGGATTTGCGAAGGAATGCATGCCTCTTCTTTGTGACGGTCAGCTTCCCCGCTTTCTATCAGAGTTTCGGCTTGAGTGATTGGCTTTTCTTCAATCGAGCTGGTAGATTCCTCCACGTTCAGAATTTCAATTTGCTTCTTCTTAATCTCATCTTCTTCAGCTTTGTGACGCATATCTGCTTCTAATTCTGCAAGTCTTTTCATCATTTGTTCATCTTCTTTGTCCCACCAAACCATTTCATCTCTGATAAATAGTTCTAGCTTCTCTCCTATTAAGCCGAGCCTTATGCCCCATCCTCTAGCGCACTGTAAGAAATCTGTGCGTGCATCCATGATCTCTTCTCAGCTTAAACTCAGACAAGTAATTATATTATTACCCTACAGAGAGCTAATTAGATTTATACTAGAGCAGGATAGTGACAAGAGGAACAGACACTGCTATGAGAATGATAGTAGTGAATTTGAGTGAGAAAGTTGATGCAAAGCAGTCCGTCATACACTGAATTAACTAAGCATTATCAAATTATTCATGATTAAATCAAATGATAAAGCATGTTGTCAAAAATCATCAAGAAAATCATCAATAAACTAATTAATATAACTAATTAATGTGATTATTAATTCTACAGTTGTGAATGATGTAAATTAACTCATATATTATCCGTTATTAACTTTTTAACAAGTTATTTAAATTCTACAGACTTCCCTAGAAACAAATTCCTAAGTTAAAACTTAGCAAATGTAATGGGTGAAGAATGAAAGAATGGTTTATGAAAATCAATATCTAGAATTTATTCTCTGATTCTATCATGGACAAGACGTCCTAATATGTCAAAATCTTGCCTACGATCGAGCAAGCTATTACATTAGAAATACATGATAACTAACTAATGCTGCTAAGACTGTAAGTGAGAATGACTTAGGTTCTATCCCTGAGCAAAGCTAGAATAATACCAGTCTAACCGATTTGAAATAGGTACGTTCCTTGCGAGCGAACTAAAGTGTTCTAGGGTTTACTCCCGGATTCTATCCCGGACGAGCCCCCAATATGTCACCAACTGGCTTGAGGTAGCTCCCGGTTGGGCAACCACTCAGCCAAAATCATTTTCTCCTACTGGGGTTTAGTTCTGGGTGCAGTTTGAGATCCCTTACCTCTGTCAGATGGGACTAATTACCACCCCAGATCTCAGAGAGAAAACATGGAACTAGTGTCTTTTATGCTGATTTAAGATACAGTCCCTGATACTCAAGAAAACAGCCAAGAAGTGGCTCGTTGAAGATAGAATATATCTATATAGATTTGGCTGTACTTGGTATCACCAGAAGTGAGAAAGTAGGAGTTAAGTTATGCAACGTAATCTGGTTACTTATGACTGCATAGACAAAGTACCTCCCGGATATAGATTCCCACTTCTGGACAATATGTGTGAACCCCCACTAAATGATACAAAATGTGTGTACTTGATTACGCTACACAAACATTTATAAACATTTAGAATTATACGGACAAATTGAGTTTTAAAATACAACAACTGTGTTTATTATTGCTATTGATGCTCATATGATGATGAGGATGATTATATTATGGTATACGTAACTTAATAGGTCACATAGGTCATGCTTCCCCCAGTGAGACGCAGTTCACTGTCAGATTGAAGGAGTCCAAATTGGTCCCTCACAAGGCTAAGTCACTTCCTGATATGGGTTGTTGACTGTCCATTGCTCCTAAGAGATCTGGAATGAAACGAACGGAGATGGGTAGTATCTACGTCTACACATCTCAAAACACATATGTCTATACATTCATATAAACATACATTCAAGTCATAATATATGATGGTATGATGATATATATGATGGCATGTTACATAAACATATATCAGTTCTAAATAAATAAATATATATATGTATATATTAATAAAACTATTTAGAACATCTATAGCTCAAAACATACATATTCATATACATTTGTGTAATGGAGTGTTTCCCATATAAGTTCACCTCACTTACACTCTCCCTTTCTGATTCATTCATACTGTCTTGTCGGAAGGACTGGTCGCACAGTCCTGTCGAACATTAAATGCCTTCCCTGAATCTGTCTGGGATATGTAATGTCCTAAGTCATGTCTGTCCTCATGCAGACATCATGCAGACAAGGTGAACTGGTGCCATTCCTCAAACCAAGTGGTTTCACCACAATCTTGGTAGGCACTCAAAGTGTTGTCCAAATAATCAATGTTAATTTGCCGCTATCAAGAGACTGGTAGCTCTCAGGAATTTATCCTAAGTAGTCAGTCTCCCCAATGTTTAACATCATACAGGATGAATCTAAATGTATCTCCTGTACATGAATAAGCCACACGCTCATGTAGCTTGGATAATGGATTTCTCCAAATTATCACATACAACAAATCAGACAACCAAGTGGTGAATGAAAGAAGAAGATAAAGTTCACAGTGTAATAGTAAATCTAGAAACTGGAACATTAAGTACAAAGAAAATCCACGAGTGTAAAGTTTTGGAGAATAAACAGAAACAAGAAACTATAAGGCCTTCAGACTAGCAGACAAACTCAGAATAATGGTATTACCTGGGTTATAGCTAGGAAATTCCATCATAATACTTTGTACAGAAGTCCAACAGAACGAAATGTTAATATTTCTCCAGTAGGTATCCTAAGAATGCTATTGTGAATTTGCGTCTGAAGTCTTGCTGGCCATGCATGTAGTTTTATTCTCTTCATCCCTGGCTAGTTTCCACGTTAGCTAATTACTATGTCCAAGTTCCTGTTAGCTCCACCTATTTTTCATGTAGGACGATTTACCCCGATGGATTAAGTGCCAAATTCTTTTCACCCCTCCTCCTTTCCTGTGGACGGTAGTTTCATGTGTCAATCAAATTGACCGATGCCCCTCCCCCTACGCCTGAAACAATGAAACCTGCGTTGGCGGCAATGCAGTTGCGTCATTACATTCCAATAGGCTGGTAACACCAGCCTTCCCGGTTGCTGGCAGGAATGTGACAGCCATGTGTTCCTACTTTGCCCCGTAGTATTGCGGAGAGGTGTTAAGCATCTGGTCCTAATTGCTCCTTTGTGGTGGCAATTACAGACGTCCCGGCTCCACAAAGTCTGGACTTTTAAATAGGTGTTAGGCCTGCATTAAATTGCCGTCTTTGGATCACACTTGGTTTTCCCCTGAGTAGCACTGCCACGTATTATTTCAGACGGGTCTGGCTGACCCTCTTATCTCCCATTCTGCCGTGGCTGGTTTACACATTAGGTCATGTTAACCGTAAGGTGTTAGGTGTCGTCCCTATTTTAACCACAGGATTTTAAACTAACACGTCAATCTCAACTGACTGGCTCTGCGATGTATCAACTGAAAACAGTGAGTTTTCAACCTTTGATAGCGCCCGCCGACTGGTGCCGTGGTGTCTGGGTTTTACGTTTGATCTGGACATCAAAGCTTTCTCAGACCTAGCATTACAGAAATGATGGGGCGTGCGTGGTCAAAATGTAATTTTCTCTTGTTTTCAATCTCTGTTAGTTTTTCCTTATTCCTTGATTGGGGACTAGATTATTTTCTGGTGAACAATTATTCTTTTACTTAGAGAATGATAGAATAATTCTTGTGGGCTCTTTAATTCCGTTCAAACTTGTGTAATTCGGATGCTGCCGGGGCTGTCCCGTCACAGAGCTCCCCAATTTAAGTAGGTTCAGCAATGAAGCCTATAACAGAGCCTCGGCAGCATTCAAGAATGTATCTAAGTTATCTCCCTTCTAGAACTGCCTCCAAGTCTGGGTTCCCAATATTCCTTGTGGCAGTGGGTTTTTCTATGAGTCAAAAGAAATATCCCATGTCCATCATCCCAGGATAAATCTTGCAAATCTTTGCTCCTGGTGTTGTGTCGGATTTCCGGGCTATTGCTCGGTAATGTCCTGTCCTCTGGAGGTTTTACTTTTTCCCAGCCGGGAAATTGCAAAATGTATAACAAGATTCTCCTGCACCGCAGAGAGACTGTTATTGTCCACTCAATTTCTGGCCCTTGTCCTATCAGCAGAGGAAGTGCCATCAGTGTTTTCTTAAAAGAGTTGGTCGCAGTAATGTTGCTCTATTTTCTTTTCCTCCGTCGGCCAAAGATCATAATAAAATCCTTTAATCTCCTCCTTTTGGCAGGAAATTTGCTGAACATCATAATTTTATGATGTGCATTAAACTCGTACTTGCCTCGTTCTTGGTAGGGTGTCCGTTTACTCCCTCCTGATTTTAGAGTTTTCTTTCCTCGATAATTCTTTATCCAGGTGAGTTCCTCTTCAACAGAGTTCCATTTTGAATCTGTGTTTGAAAGTATAAGTTGTCCAGCTTTGAGAAAACATGTTGTTCCCCAAGAACTGTGAATTTGTATCACTCCTTGTAGAAGTATACATAAACAGCTGTTCTCCACATCCCACCTTGGTTGAAGTGAAAGGTAAACAAGGTCCTGAGTGTTGAGAATACCAACCGCTCTGGTTTTGTTCCGCTACAGAGTCCCTCATTTGTGATCCCCTGTTAGCTTCAGCTGTGTTGATGATAGGTATTACCTTCATCTTGTCCAAAGAAGTATTTTCTTTGTTGATAGTAAACATGTGTATCGTCCCTGAATCAGAGTCCGTAGTACTATCTACATGAATGCTTTGTATATCTTGAAATTCCTTTGTGAAAGATTCCAAGATACTGACATCGTAAGAATTCTCCTCCGTGTCTTGTTTTTCCTCCATGGCCGGGCTCTCTTGTGCCAAGTCCAATTGAAGTATTCTCTCCCTGGTCTGGTTTTCTTGTTCCAAATCCAATAGAAGTGAATGTTGTGGGATGTCATTTTCAATGCCATATCCCACCTGAGATAAGTAATTCAAACTGATAATTATTTCATCTTGTGTGGCCACACCGTGAGAAACAATGGAATCCTGTTTTACATTCATTCCGGTCTCAGTTGAATTCATTTCCACTCCTAGCTTCTCTGAACTGAAGGGAATAAAAGAGTCGGGTAAGGTCTCGCCTTCGATCTCTTTAATAGTTTTCCTCAGGTCCTCCTCCTCCTGGATTTTTCTCCTTTGGGAAGTCTTAGGAAGCTCCGGAGATTGCTGGGTTGCCAAGCCAGCTAATCCGCTTTCATTGCGGTGTAAACATTTATCACGTTTGTGACTGTTTACCGAACGCTTGGTACATTAATTCCTATTCCGTTTATTTTTAATATTTTTAGGAATAGGCGAAGGAAGCATCTGCCTTTCTGTGCGCAAGTTTGTGTTTTTCTGAGCCATGGGGATTTGCGAAGGAATGCATGCCTCTTCTTTGTGACGGTCAGCTTCCCCGCTTTCTATCAGAGTTTCGGCTTGAGTGATTGGCTTTTCCTCAATCGAGCTGGTAGATTCCTCCACGTTCAGAATTTCAATTTGCTTCTTCTTAATCTCATCTTCTTCAGCTTTGTGACGCATATCTGCTTCTAATTCTGCAAGTCTTTTCATCATTTGTTCATCTTCTTTGTCCCACCAAACCATTTCATCTCTGATAAATAGTTCTAGCTTCTCTCCTATTAAGCCGAGCCTTATGCCCCATCCTCTAGCGCACTGTAAGAAATCTGTGCGTGCATCCATGATCTCTTCTCAGCTTAAACTCAGACAAGTAATTATATTATTACCCTACAGAGAGCTAATTAGATTTATACTAGAGCAGGATAGTGACAAGAGGAACAGACACTGCTATGAGAATGATAGTAGTGAATTTGAGTGAGAAAGTTGATGCAAAGCAGTCCGTCATACACTGAATTAACTAAGCATTATCAAATTATTCATGATTAAATCAAATGATAAAGCATGTTGTCAAAAATCATCAAGAAAATCATCAATAAACTAATTAATATAACTAATTAATGTGATTATTAATTCTACAGTTGTGAATGATGTAAATTAACTCATATATTATCCGTTATTAACTTTTTAACAAGTTATTTAAATTCTACAGACTTCCCTAGAAACAAATTCCTAAGTTAAAACTTAGCAAATGTAATGGGTGAAGAATGAAAGAATGGTTTATGAAAATCAATATCTAGAATTTATTCTCTGATTCTATCATGGACAAGACGTCCTAATATGTCAAAATCTTGCCTACGATCGAGCAAGCTATTACATTAGAAATACATGATAACTAACTAATGCTGCTAAGACTGTAAGTGAGAATGACTTAGGTTCTATCCCTGAGCAAAGCTAGAATAATACCAGTCTAACCGATTTGAAATAGGTACGTTCCTTGCGAGCGAACTAAAGTGTTCTAGGGTTTACTCCCGGATTCTATCCCGGACGAACCCCCAATATGTCACCAACTGGCTTGAGGTAGCTCCCGGTTGGGCAACCACTCAGCCAAAATCATTTTCTCCCACTGGGGTTTAGTTCTGGGTGCAGTTTGAGATCCCTTACCTCTGTCAGATGGGACTAATTACCACCCCAGATCTCAGAGAGAAAACATGGAACTAGTGTCTTTTATGCTGATTTAAGATACAGTCCCTGATACTCAAGAAAACAGCCAAGAAGTGGCTCGTTGAAGATAGAATATATCTATATAGATTTGGCTGTACTTGGTATCACCAGAAGTGAGAAAGGAGGAGTTAAGTTATGCAACGTAATCTGGTTACTTATGACTGCATAGACAAAGTACCTCCCGGATATAGATTCCCACTTCTGGACAATATGTGTGAACCCCCACTAAATGATACAAAATGTGTGTACTTGATTACGCTACACAAACATTTATAAACATTTAGAATTATACGGACAAATTGAGTTTTAAAATACAACAACTGTGTTTATTATTGCTATTGATGCTCATATGATGATGAGGATGATTATATTATGGTATACGTAACTTAATAGGTCACATAGGTCATGCTTCCCCCAGTGAGACGCAGTTCACTGTCAGATTGAAGGAGTCCAAATTGGTCCCTCACAAGGCTAAGTCACTTCCTGATATGGGTTGTTGACTGTCCATTGCTCCTAAGAGATCTGGAATGAAACGAACGGAGATGGGTAGTATCTACGTCTACACATCTCAAAACACATATGTCTATACATTCATATAAACATACATTCAAGTCATAATATATGATGGTATGATGATATATATGATGGCATGTTACATAAACATATATCAGTTCTAAATAAATAAATATATATATGTATATATTAATAAAACTATTTAGAACATCTATAGCTCAAAACATACATATTCATATACATTTGTGTAATGGAGTGTTTCCCATATAAGTTCACCTCACTTACACTCTCCCTTTCTGATTCATTCATACTGTCTTGTCGGAAGGACTGGTCGCACAGTCCTGTCGAACATTAAATGCCTTCCCTGAATCTGTCTGGGATATGGAATGTCCTAAGTCATGTCTGTCCTCATGCAGACATCATGCAGACAAGGTGAACTGGTGCCATTCCTCAAACCAAGTGGTTTCACCACAATCTTGGTAGGCACTCAAAGTGTTGTCCAAATAATCAATGTTAATTGTCTGCTATCAAGAGACTGGTAGCTCTCAGGAATTTATCCTAAGTAGTCAGTCTCCCCAATGTTTAACATCATACAGGATGAATCTAAATGTATCTCCTGTACATGAATAAGCCACACGCTCATGTAGCTTGGATAATGGATTTCTCCAAATTATCACATACAACAAATCAGACAACCAAGTGGTGAATGAAAGAAGAAGATAAAGTTCACAGTGTAATAGTAAATCTAGAAACTGGAACATTAAGTACAAAGAAAATCCACGAGTGTAAAGTTTTGGAGAATAAACAGAAACAAGAAACTATAAGGCCTTCAGACTAGCAGACAAACTCAGAATAATGGTATTACCTGAGTTATAGCTAGGAAATTCCATCATAATACTTCTTACAGAAGTCCAACAGAACGAAATGTTAATATTTCTCCAGTAGGTATCCTAAGAATGCTATTGTGAATTTGCGTCTGAAGTCTTGCTGGCCATGCATGTAGTTTTATTCTCTTCATCCCTGGCTAGTTTCCACGTTAGCTAATTACTATGTCCAAGTTCCTGTTAGCTCCACCTATTTTTCATGTAGGACGATTTACCCCGATGGATTAAGTGCCAAATTCTTTTCACCCCTCCTCCTTTCCTGTGGACGGTAGTTTCATGTGTCAATCAAATTGACCGATGCCCCCCACGCCTGAAACAATTTAACCTGCGTTGGCGGTAATGCAGTTGCGTCATTACATTCCAATAGGCTGGTAACATCAGCCTTCCTGGTTGCTGGCAGGAATGTGACAGCCATGTGTTCCTACTTTGCCCCGTAGTATTGCGGAGAGGTGTTAAGCATCTGGTCCTAATTGCTCCTTTGTGGTGGCAATTACAGACGTCCCGGCTCCACAAAGTCTGGACTTTTAGATAGGTGTTAGGCCTGCATTAAATTGCCGTCTTTGGATCACACGGGGTTTTCCCCTGAGTAGCACTGCCATGTATTATTTCAGACGGGTCTGGCTGACCCTCTTATCTCCCATTCTGCCGTGGCTGGTTTACACATTAGGTCATGTTAACCGTAAGTTGTTAGGTGTCGTCTCTATTTTAACCACAGGATTGTAAACTAACACGTCAATCTCAACTGACTGGCTCTGCGATTTATCAACTGAAAACAGTGAGTTTTCAACCTTTGATAGCGCCCGCCGACTGGTGCCGTGGTGTCTGGGTTTTACGTTTGATCTGGACATCAAAGCTTTCTCAGACCTAGCATTACAGAAATGATGGGGCGTGCGTGGTCAAAATGTAATTTTCTCTTGTTTTCAATCTCTGTTAGTTTTTCCTTATTCCTTGATTGGGGACTAGATTATTTTCTGGTGAACAATTATTCTTTTACTTAGAGAATGATAGAATAATTCTTGTGGGCTCTTTAATTCCTTTCAAACTTGTGTAATTCGGATGCTGCCGGGGCTGTCCCGTCACAATTACTTTAGTGTCGTCCCTGGAGTGAGAGGAATCAACACCCACATTTTTATTACCCCAATATTATTGTCCTAGAGAAACCACCAGACTCCGTCTACAAAACTCCGTCAGTCTGCAGACACCTCTTTCTTACTCTCACTCACCCCTGGATCATGCCCCCTCTCACTCTTCCCCAACACAACATACTCAACAACTCTAGCTTTAACAAATAAATCCAAAATAATTTATTAAAACAAAGAGTATGTGTGTGAGAAGTGTGTGTGTGTGTGTGTAATGTGTAGAATGTGTGTCGTATATTCTAGTGTGTCTGTAGATTCAGAGCAGCAGATCAGGAGCCAAGTCAGATGATCATCATAGCAAGGGTACGCCACAGCATGATAGCTTAGCATAAGAACACCTCACCCATTGATGCGTCTCTTCTTCCAGATGTTGACTTTCTCCGGGATCCACTCGGACGACTAGATGAATGATCCTCCGAAAATAGTTATTGTATAACCTTTATCATGGATCTGTCACTCACTATAAAGACTAAGGTCCCTATAACTCAGATAAGTATGAATCTCTGTACTGTGAAAACTAGGTTACAATGTCACATGTCTCACCTTTGTTCTAATCCATTTTCATAGATTGTCACAAACAAACGGTTCTAAAGTACTTCTTCACTGTACTAAATTATTCCACGAGAACTCCATGTTCAATGTTCTTTTCTATTCACTAGTGTTCAGTGGTATGTGGTGAAGAAACGAGTATCACCCAACCTGAGTGAATTCCTATAGTAAATGAATCGTTTATAATGTTTTGCTCAACTGAGCCAGTTTCGTATGGACCCTCTGGATCCTAGGCCTAGCATAAACAGTGCTGACTGTACTTTCTTCTGGGTATTTATTCATCTTATAAAATAAAGTGAATGTTCATTTGATGTTCTTCTTAATGAGAGTTGATCTCCATCAAACCCAGTGTAGAGCTTCCTCATAGACGTAGGAGAACCTGTCAGAGAAAGAGACCACATCTGGTGAAGGCCGCCCAATACTAATCCCTACTAGCTGAATGTAGGCCTACTGCCTTGCTCAGAGAGTTATCAAGGATCAGAACATATATATATATATATATATATATATATATATATATATATATATATATATATATATATATATATGTGTGTGTGTGTGTGTGTGTGTGTGTGTGTGTATGTGTGCGTGTGTGTGTGTGTGTGTGTGTGACGCAACTGTTATGGACGATTGCATACATCCCGTCCGGTTGCATACGTCAGGTGACCTACCAGTTCCTAATGTGCCAGAATCATTTTCAGCTGCTTCCACTAATGAAGAATGGGACATTGGTCGTCCTATACCATCAACCTCATGCGTCCCAGATTTTGAGCAAACTACATCCACTAAACCACACTTACTAACCAAAAGTGAAATGAATGATCATTTAAGAGATCTGAATTTACTGAAGAACGAGGCCGAGCTGTTGGGTTCAGATTGCAACAGTGGAATCTCCTGACAGAAGATGCTAGAATGTATGTGTATAGAAACCATCAGAAGCCGCTTATTGCATTCTTTTTTCAAAGAAAGTAACCTCTCTGTGTGCCACAACATTTCTGGTTTAATGGCAGCGCTCAAAATCAATTACAAAGCGGAAGAGTAGAGTCTTTTCATGGATTCATCCAAGACGAGTCTTAACGCTGTTTTGTTAAATAATGGTAACGGGCTACAGTCAATTCCAGTTGGCCACACAGTTCATATGAAAGAAACGTATGAAATCATTAAGTAACTTTTGAAGTGTATAAACTACGATCATCATCATTGGTCACTTTCCAGTGACTTGAAAGTGGTCGCTCTTTTGCTTGCCCCTCAGGGTCGACACACCATGTACTGTTGCATTCTCTGTGAGTATTATAGCCGTGCACGAATTGACCATTACATCGGAAAACATTGGCCAATCAGGCTGTCATTACAGCCTCGCAGTAAGAATTATGAGAACCCAGTACTTGTCGTTACCAGCAAGATCGTGTTGCCACCCTTGAACATGAAGCTGATCTCACTAAAAGGTTTGTTAAGGCAATGGAGAAAACTGATGAGGTTTTCAAATACCTCATCAGAAAATTTCTAAGACTGAATGAAGCTAAAATAAGAGAGAATGAGTGTTTGTTGGTCAGCAAATATTCTAAAGCACTTTATCTCCAAATAAATAACATACACTTACATTATTTTTGCATGTAGTTTTGTCAATTCCCTGCAGAGATGACAGTGTAGATGTAACTTCTCTACCTGGACTTGTGGACGCAAATTAGAAGTACCTCTTAACTCGGAGAGGGTTTCTCTGACGAGGAAGGACAATGTAGTGCTAATTCACACAATTCGGTCCAGTAATACTAGACGTTGTGTGAATGGACTACTCTTGAGTTCAAAGCGAGCGAGCGCCAAAAAAAATAAAATAGTAAAAAAACAATCTTCGCTTTATCTGGCAACTGTGCAGGTGTGATCATCCAAATTGTAAACTCTATCGGTGTCAAGAGGTGAGGGAAGTGGCTGGGGGTTCATAGCCAAAGCTAATGGTCGATGTTTGGGGCAGGAGAGCCTGGCATATGATACCACAACACGCAGCTTAAGAATGGAAGTGGAGGTAGTCACTGCGGCTCTCCGCTGGATGGAAAATACGACACACACACACATCGTGATTGTAACTGACTCAGAAAGCATGCTGACGAGGGTGAGGACGGGCAGACTTCGTGCGGAGTGGCTTGCTTCGCTTCGGAGGTCACGGGTGACAAGCATCGCCTGGATCTTTTCTCCGGGGCATGCCGGTGGGCTGGGAAATGAACAGGCGGACAGATTGGCTGGCTCTGCAGAACTTGGTGGAGTATTGATACATGACAAGGTGCAGGCGTTAGTTCCAATAGTTTCTATCAGAATTGAACGAGGAATACAGTGAGCTACTGTTACATTGTGATGTCAGATGGCTATCTAAAGGGAAAGTTCTGTCACGTTTCTGGGCACTGAAAATTAATGTCTCTCTGTTTCTGCCTGAAATAAATGAAATGCCTACAGAACGAGAATGTGTGCTGTACAATGACAGGCTTAATGACATGGCATTTTAGGTGGACATCACGTCTCATTTAAACTCTTTAAATGCGAGGATCCTGGGAAAGAACAAACTATTAACAAATTTGTGCGATGACATTTCTTCATTTAAAATAAGACTACGGCTGGTTATCGGACAGCTGACTGAAGGGACTTTAGAGGAGTTTTCAACTCTAAAGACGCTTATGGTGAAACAGAAATGTAACTTGTTACAGTACAAAGTAAAAGTTGTACATCATCTGGATATCTTTCAGTCGAGATTGCAGAGTTCACAATAGAGGAGGATAATGTTGTCCTCTTCATAAATCCGTTAGTATTTCCTGATGCCAAGCTCAGTCAATTACATCAAAACCTTTGACAGGAAGTAATTGATGTGAAATGCAATTCTGCACTGAGATGTAAATTTCTGGAGCTGCCTGCTTCACCTTCAGCTGATCATATAATTTCATTCTGGCGGTATTGCCTGTCGAACAATTTGAACACTTGCGTTCATTCGCCCAGAGATACATTTGTCGTTTTTGTTCGACTTACAGATGCGAGCAGTCATTTTCCGCAATGATCGTTATATAAAACAAGCAAAGTAAAAGACTCACTGACAGTAACCTAGCTGCGCTTATGACTTTGGGCACGACATATTTGTGCCCAGACATTGATAAACTGCAACTGGCATCTGAATTTAAATAACTTGTTGTGAAGAACAGTTACAATTGTAAATTAGTTACATTAATAGCGATTTTCGAAACTGATTAAAAATTTATTGTTAAATGAACTTTTGATTTTAAACCAAAAAAAAAAAAAAATGACCGCAATGTAGTACTGACACTGACTGCCTTTAAAGTTTTAGAATTTTGTTGACAAAAGTTAAGAAAGGTAAGAATGATATTGCACCAATTTTATAATGTTATAACATTGTGGCCCTCTTAACTACCGAAAATATTAGATATAGCCCTCTGCTTGAAAAGCTTGGGAACTACTGATGTAGGGTAACCGATTGTCTGGTATTAGCCCAAGCTCATAGTACAGATATAAATATTTGGAACTAAACCCTACCCTATTCATTACTAGTTTGTTAATTAAACTTGTCACCTTGGTTTACAATCAGTTTCGAATACAAATAGTGTTACTATCTGCCAGTCACACCTCACTTTCTGTCCATCTGTCTACCTAACTTTCTTGATTCGCCTCTAGAAGAATGCGCTACTTATTAGCCCGCTGCCACATTAATATTTGACTTGACCGTATTGTGCACTTTCAGTTGTAAGCTAATTTAGATGTTTCATCACCACCCACTTAAGTGTAATCATCATGATTATTATCCCCTTGCTATGGATGTCGTAAGAGACATTCTTATGTATATATATACACAATATCGGTATTGATTGTTGGCGTCAGCTTAGTTAAATTCATTAGTTTCATCACCAACTGTGGAAATATCATCATCATCATCATCATCATCATCATCATCATCATCATCATCATCATCATCATCATCATCATCATCATCATCATCATTGTCATCATCATCATCATCTCTGTTCTATTGATTTCGCAAGCGACTATTAATGAGTATTGGCTGAGATTAGCTATTTCATCGAACAATTTGAATTCAAACTAAAATCAACCATCCAAAAGGTCTAGGCGCCAGATGCTTCAGGTCCCATGATCCATTGCCGGAGTGCTACTAACCACATCATCCACCGAGCGCCGACTCATCTAAAATATATGAGTCTAACACTGTATGTCTAATGCGCCTTAATGCGCTTATGAAACTTTCCTTTACATTTTACTTTATTGAATCCATTACGAGATTAAAATATTAAGACGAAGAAGAAGAGGAACAGGCAACCGATGGGTGACGTGCTCTACATTTTGCCGGCCGCCCATGCTCCCCAGAGCAATATTTGGTACATATTAAAATCTGTTGATCTGGCAGTCTATTCAAATGGTTGAAAAAACACGATGGGAGATTCGAAGACCTGAGCACCTATTCGACAGGAAAACGCCTGCCCACTGCCCTGCCGTGAGTCCATGCTTTAATCCGGCACAGCATGTATAGATTAGACAAACAAACATGTGTTACACATTTAGCAATCATAAAAATATAATGGCCCGCTCCGTGGCTGAGGAGTTAGCAGCTTTCTCCGTTAACCTCGAATACTCTCGTGGTTGACGTGAGCGCACGAGAATTAGATGTGAGTCGAGTCGCGCTAGTGACTTATGAGAGAATGGAGCCGGTCGCATGGAAAGTCGTGGCGTGCTGATGAGCGTAATCTAGCCTAGCAATCAACATACAGCTGAAAGATGCTGATGTTGACCGCAATATCCTGAAACAGGATGGAAGCGCGGAAAAAAAATATAATGGGAGATACAATTCTTTTATAAAAGGGACATAAGTGAAATGGGATATTTCGCTTTAATTTCATCATTTATTACTTTTTCATGTAATAATATACAATTGCTTGGGAAACTTTAAGAAACAAGCATTCTCATTTGGAATCCTGCAATCTTCGGGCACAGTTTTGTTTCTTAAAGAATAACCTCTGTATGTTACTTTAATTCTTCTATAATTCATCACCAACTGTGGAAATAGCATCATCATCAACATCATATCGTAAGAGACCACTAAGGAGTGTTGGCTGAGATTGGCTATTTTCCGTCATAAACTTTAAAAGAAAAAATAAAATCAACTATCTAAAAGGTTATTAACATACAAAAACAAAAACTATGATAATAAGCAGAGAAAAGGAAAGGTCATCAATCAGTAAACGGGCAGAAACAAGCAACAAGTAACAATATTCTCCTATCTTGGACACATAATAACAGACTATGGCAGAAGTGAAATAGAAATCAAAAAGAGAATAGGAATGGCCAAAAATGCTTTCAACGGCATGAAATGAGTATTAACATCTAGAGAGATTAATAAAAATTAGAATTGTCAAATACTAAGTATATTCAACGCTTCTGTATGGCGCGGAAGCCTGGACATTGAACAAGCAACTAGAAAGTCGCATAGAAACCCTGGAGACGTGGATATACAGACGAATATGTCATATTTCTTAGAAACAAAAAACAATAAAATGCAGAGGTTCTAGAAAAACTGGGAAAGTCAAGGCGAGAGACAGACTGTGTTGGAGATCCATTGCAGGAAACCTTCATTCTGGAGACGGCATTTTATTGATTGATTCATAGTGGTGGACAATTTGCACGAAAACAGATCTGATAATTACAGTTAAATTATAGAAACTCTCAATCTGAAGCAATAAGAGTCTTCGCTGTAACTTGTCTTTGAAATTTCACTTTCTGGATTCTCATCTGGATTTCTTTACGTCAAACTGTGGAGCTGTCTGTGATGAGCATGGTGAACGATTTCACCAGGACATTGCTGCTATGGAGACAAGGTATCAAGGCAATTGGAGCCCTTCAGTGCTTGATGTTTACTGTTGATCTGTGATCAGAGAATCCTCATCGATTGACTACAAGGAACAAGCAAAGAGAGCTTGAACAGTGACTGAATAATGACGGAATTGATACAAATGTGCCTGTTTAAAACATTATATGAGAACATTAAATGCTGTTTTTAATGTTTCTATCATGTTATGTTCAAATATCAATTAATTGTAACCACAGTTTTTATAATGCTAATGTAGAAAGACTAACTGTTCTCTCCACTGAATTAAACAAGCATACAGTATTTGTATTACAGTAATGTAATTTCATCATTAAAATAAACATAAAAAACAGCAATTTGGTGAATTTAAATTATAATATTTGAAATCAGCATGTCAAAATTAAAAAGAAATTGAGTATTTAAATTCTGCTAAAATAACTTGTGAAAATGTGTTGACCAATGTTATTATTATCAGCATCATCATCAGCCTTTTGCCATGCATGTCATAAGAGACCGCTACTGATTGTTGGCGAGAGGTTGGCTTTGACAACTTTAGAAACAGAGTCCAATCAACCTCTAAACGGGCTTGGTGTGAGTTCCTTGAGGTCTGTGAGCCGGACACTGACCACGTCCTCCAGCGAGTGTCGATTAGTCCACAGAATATGGGTCCAGCACCATGTGCGCTATGAGTCTTAACTGTGTTAAAGGGTCATTTATTTCTGTACTCAATATGATCCATTAGGAGATGAAAGATATAAGAAGAAGAAACATGGACAATCGATGGGTGATGTGGTCTATAAATTACCAGTCGCCTTTGCTCGCCAGAACATTTCTTCATACATGTTTTAGTCTAGGTTGACCTGGAAGCTCTGCAAAATTGTTAAAACAATCCGATGGGGGATTGGAACACATGACAAACAAGTCGGCAGCTAAGCGTACTAGCCATTGGGCTAGCGTCGGCTCCAGATGTATCACGGTAACAAATGTCTTAATTCGGGAACAGCATATGTAGTTTAAACAACATTGTGTTACAAATGTAGAAAATAAAACGATATAATGGGAAATACTACTTCTTTTCTTAACGCAAGGAATATAATTGAAATGGGATTTAGCGATTTAATATAAATATTGATTATTTGACATTTCACCAGGAGATTGCTGCTATGGAGACAAGGTATCAAGGCAAACAGAGCCCTTCAATGCTTGCTGTGTAGTAGTGTCAAATGAAGTAACAAGACTTGATCTGTACTAAAACTTTATACTTTATTCTCAAGATGACAAGCCGTGTCTTCTCAGCTGGACTATCGGATGTTGACCTCCCTTCACAACAACGATACGTCACGATTGAGCATCTCTCTCCGCTTTCACTCATAATGCTCAATCGTGCTGTATCTCTAATTCCCCACTAGATCCTAATTATAACCCAAACTACACATACTGTTACACCTCCCCATGTTTATTAAAGAATTTTCCTTATAAAGGAAAAATCTTTACTCCTAATCCCCTTACTCTATTCCCTCTTTTTCCTCTAATCTTCCATAGTTCTTCTAATCCTCCCCAAACCAACTCCAATGTAATTAAACATTCTATTTCTTTAACTCTTTCCCCAGCTATATAATCAACCCACTTCTTCTTCCATTTTACCTCTATACCTCGTACCATGTACTGTAACCCTTTTTTAACTTACCATTTCTACTCTTCTTTCATTTCCCCAAACTATATAGCAATCCACTATATATATTCCTTGGCTCCTCAAGTTCCTATATAAAATGTGCATATTATAAACAAAATGGCTCGTAAAATCGTATTTGTACAACTGGCATTAGGAAATCACTCGCATTTCTCAATACAAGACAACCCGAACAACGAGAACAACGTATTTAGAAGAAGTAAAGAAGGGGTGCACCCAGTAAAAGGAATAAATAGTCAAGATAAGCACAAAGAAACGCATATTCCACACAACCACATTTACCTCCTTTGCCAATAAAAAAATTTGTACAATCAAATTTTTTCTTATAAATACGTCATACAAAAATAGATCTTTGTTTTCTATAAACCAAGTTGATATAATGTTTTACAAGCTTTATATATACAACCCTATATGAAATAGAACTTTTTACGTAAGTTTCAAGCCTTATATCTTCAACATTTAAAATTTCCAACCACAATCTTGTCCAAATTGCGTTATCTCCCCTTTTAGCATGAGATCCTGTTCAATTTTTATGAACACCTTTAATATAATTAAAGCTGGTTTTTCACAGCACCTATTTCTTGCCCCCTTCATGTCCCATGATCTGCCCTTTATCCCCCTATGTATTTCTTCTATATGCTGCTATTCACAGTTTTTCCCTTAAACTTCTATCTAGTTATACTCTACTTATATATTCGAAGCTTTTCAAGCAACCTAACCTTCCCAACAGCCTATGTCTCCATACTCTCCCTCAATAATTTTATAATTCCTTTCTGAACGAAAGGGCTTTTTTTTTTTTTTTTTTATAAAGCCCCCTGTATTTGAAAAGTTAACTAATATTCTAACCAAACTTAAAACCAATTCATTAACCACATCACTTAATCTATCAATCCAACTGTTTACGCAAAACTAAATCAAAACAAGGCGTCACAATTATCCAATTAAAACACATTTTCAAAATTAATATGGCATGCATTTTATCAACCCAAAAGCAAATATTATATCATTATTAGACACTTTTACGGTCCAATAGTGTTTTACTCAAAGCACTATAAACTCAACGATCCTAACTTACTTAAACTAATTTTTTATAAAACCAAACCAAGCATGAAATAAAACATAATACATATACATATAGCATTGAAACATAGTCTCAATAAAATAATCAATTAACAACCATCATTGCCCAGTTACACGAAAATAAAACTCCAAGTGAATAAACAAAGATTTTCCAAGTAAACTTTCTTAAAATTATTATGTATAGTGGCCCCAACAACCATACTAATAATGTACCAGATCTCTATTTATTCAGGCCATTCCATTTATATATTTCCTAACTCCATTCTCATTTTCCTACCTCATCATAGCCAATTGCTAACCAGAGACATACTTCCCAGTATATCAATAATACCAAAAACTCCCCACCAAATTCTCTATAAAACTTCCTACAACTCTCTGTAAGCGAACCGCTTTTAAATTTAAATTGTTCATTAAAATTATGATTGACAAAACTGAAGATATTTCCCTTATCCCCTATTTCACATTCTCACAGAAAAGATATGTTAGATTGAGTTAGTGCGCACTTAGGAAAATAAGAAAAAGAAAGGAAAAAGTAAGAAGCAATCCCAGTTCTCTTCCATACATACTTTATGAATAAAGTTTCAAAATTTATCTTCAGTTTCTGTCAATAATAATTGTTATTCTCAAAAAAAAATATTGATTCAACACTACTAGCTTTTCTTTTTTTTTTTCTTCATTTCTCTCGTCAATTTCAAGTTTACCATTCCAAGTAAACCCATCAATTCAATGCTACATATGTGTATCTGTTACTTACAGACCAATATCCAAATCTTATAACCATATCTGCCGATATCAACGATAACAAATAGTACAAACATTAATTCCTCCTTTTTCTAGCCTAACTCCAAACACATCATACTACCCGGAAAATCTTCTTAATTTATCACTGTAAACAACAGTACAAGTCCTCTTATCTATACTAATGTAGTATTCACCATCCACTCACCTACCTGCCAATTATTTCCCTTCAATTTGTCCAAGCTACTAAAAAATCAACCATCAATTCCACCCCATAGAGAAATAACCAAATATATACATATACTTCATTCAAAACTACCTCCATATTGATTATAAAAATACCAAGAGTCATCTTCTTCATTTTCGAATTCTAACATTGCTATCTGCAATATTCTCTACTTATCTACTTCCTACGGTTCCACTTCTTCAATAACTCCAAATTTCTTTGAACCAATGCTAATTCTACATCAATGTCTTCTTCTTCGTACAATCCATTTGTTTCCTCCATACTACTACTACTTGACTCTGACTTTTCATCCATTTCTTCTTCTTCGTCTGTATGTCTCTCTTTAGCTGCCGCTAATCTCTTTTGTTCAATATCCCATCTAATTTGTCGATCACTATTCCTCAAGGATCTTTCTAGTAACGGCATATCCTCCCCGCTCGTTGAATAATCCCTAATTCTCCTCTGTCTTTTCACTTCTCTATCTCTTTGTCTATCCATTCTCCTTTTCGTTGCCTGTCTAGTGTTCCTAAACGGAGCACTTATTTCCTCTTCCATACTATCATAATGAGTCTCATTCAACTTTTCTTCTTCTATTGTTTTCGGTATCGTCTGTTCTTGAGTATCATCAAAGCCTGGAGTTGCTAATAAGCGATTTTGTGCTGGATCTCTTCTAACGCCTGGGGTTACTGTAGCACCTCTAACGAGTTGTTCATCTAAAAACCTTGTGTCTGAATAATAATTATTATTATTATTATATTCTATCTCTTCTTCATCTCTCCTTAAGTGTTCCACGTGTGCCCTTGCTACATGTCCCGTGACCTGGTTCTTAATTTTATACGATACTTTACCTAGTTTTTCCAAAATATAATACCCTGGAATCCAACGATTATCAAACTTAGAGTTTCTCCTATGCTTCTTGTAATAGACCCTATCACCAACCTTAAATTCCTGCAAGTTTGTATTTATATTCTTGTACTTTTTCTGCCTTTCTCTAGCTTTAATTATATTATTCCTTAGTCTTACGTGTGCTTTATGCATTTCCTGTATTATAACCTCTTGAAAGTCTTCCCCCATATATTTCCGTCTAGGTTTTAATAGATTGTCTATAGGTAGTATCGGTTCTCTCCCGTATATTAAATAATATGGTGAAAAACCCGTGCTTTCATTTTGATTAGTACGAATGGCGTTAAGGGCAGGTCCTAAAAACAAATCCCAATCCCTTTCATGTTCATCTACAATCTTTGACATAATGCTATATAACGTCTGATGTTGACGCTCGTTTCTAGCATTGGAAGTAGGTCTATAATATGATGTCTTTATATGTTTTATATTTAAATCATTTAACAACTTTTCAAATTTCTTATTTATAAATTCTTTACCATTGTCTGTAAGTATACTTTGTGGACAACTAAATCTTGGGACAAACTCTTGTAAAAAAATATTGACTACTGTATCTGCACTCTTATCCGGAATTGCATAAACCTCCGGCCAAAGACTGTAAACATCTACTATATGAATCAAATACACGTTTCCTGACAATGTTCTGGGGTGTGGACCCGATATATCTAAACTAATCTTTTGCATTGGGAACTGAGGAATGTCAGTATCCTGCAAGGGACACTTTATTGTTTTCATGTTCCTCAATCTGCACTTCTCACAGGTATCCACATATTTATATGCAGATTTAAATAAATTTGGCCAGTAATATTTACTTGTAAGCGCCTTCACCAATTTGTCTCTACCTAAATGTCCATTTTCATCATGATATGCCTTTAAAAGTTCATTTTCTAAATGTTTTGGAATGTATTTCCTCAGTTGTTCGTTCCTTTCAGACATGTAGTATAAATGTCCATCCTCTTGTAAAACCAAATAATTCCTTTTATATTTGTTATCTTCTGTTTCTCTTAATTTTTCTTTTATTTGTATCACTTTTAGGTCTAGGTCCTGCTCCTCTTTCATGTTAAATTTTTCTAAGTGTAGATCATCTTCCCTATGTTCAGACTCTTGTTCCGATGGTAGACTATCAAATTCTTCTCTATTTATTATAGCAGAATCTAAAATATTTACTTGCCAATTTCGATCGTCAATCTCTGGTTCTCCTTCATCTTCTGTGTCACCTGACGACTGTGGATAGGGAATCCTAGACAGTAAATCAGCGCATGTGTTAATCTTACCTGGAATGTACTCAATTTTCGTATTATATCCCTGTAAGTTCAATGCCCAGGTTTGTATTTTCCTGTTCTGCACTGGGGCTTCTAAAAAAAACTTTAAAGGCATATGGTCAGTTCTAATAACAAAATTTGCGTTATGTAAGTAGTAATTTAGTTTTTGAAGAGCGTAATGTATTGCGTAAGCCTCCTTCTCAATAGTCGTCCACTTTCTTTGTGATTTGCTAAGTTTATGCGACAAGAAGTATATAGGCCTTTCATTTTTAACCCCTGGTATTCCAGACTCTTTCCCTTCATATGGTTGCACCAAACACGCTCCTACTGCATTGTCTGAAGCATCTGTGTACAGTATCAACTGTTTGTTTAAGTCTGGATGCGTCAACAGTGGTACCAGTGTTAAACTGTTTTTTAAATACTCGAACGCTTTTTGACACTCATCATCCCACTTAAACCTAGCGTACTTGCCTGTTAAGTTTGTAATAGGTTCAGCTATTTTTGAAAAAGCTGGGACAAACCGCCTATAATACGCGCATGTTCCTATAAAGGCGCGTACCTCCTTAACGTTAGTTGGAGCAGGTAACTCTTTAATAACCTTTATTTTGTCCTGGTCTGGTTTTATACCTTCTCTATTTATAATATACCCCAAATATTTTGTTTCTGTCTTTAAAAATTGGCATTTACTGAGCTTTAACTTCACATCATGTTTTCTTAACCTGTCAAACACTAACTTTATATGTTTCAAATGATCCTCCACATTTCCAGAAGTAAAGATCAGAATATCATCAATATAAGCAAGAGCGAACCTTTGCATACCTTCTAAAACTTCATTTATTAAGAGCATGTAGTGAGATGGCGCAGTTTTGACTCCAAAAGGCATACGTAAAAATTCATAAGAACCCATATGAGTACAGAAAGCACTTTTTCTCTGTGCGTCTGCCGACATCGGAATGCACCAAAATCCTGCTCTTGCGTCTAACGTCGTAAAAAATGTAGCGCCATTTAGCAACCCCAAAATATCATCTATCACTGGTAGTGGATATGCTACATTTTTAGTAATTTTGTTCAACGCCCGATAGTCGCAACAGAATCGACTCGAACCATCAGGTTTGGCCACAATTACCACCGGAGATGACCACTCTGATTTTGATCTTTTGATTATCCCTGCTTTCAACATTTCTTCTATTGCCTTTTCTACAATTTCTCTATTTCTTAAGGGAGTTCTATATGGTTTTAAGCTAATCGGCGGATGGTCTCCCGTATCTATCTCCATTGTTACCGTTTTTGTCTTACATTGGCACCTTGCCGTCTTGACAGACGATAGTTTGTGCTTTAAAAAGGCATAATAACTCTTAACTATGGCGGTAGCGAGTGTGACTGATAAGGCCAATTTGCGCTGTAAATGTCCGTTCACAGTGGGTGCATGTGAACACGTGGTCATTTCCACCATCATGCACCATCTTACGTCTCAAACGCTTGGTGTGTGACTTTTCTGCAATAATTTTCTCCTTTGACTTTATTCCATTTCTGATATTTGCCCTCCATGCAACACGTTCAGCGGCGACTTGCTCCCAATGTGCATTATCAATGCCTGTATCAATCATGTCCCGCTTACACACATCTTTGTATCGTAGTAGAGGCCGACCCTGAGATCTCTTACCCATCTGTAATTCACCAAAAAAGATATCCTTTGGTATTCTACCATCATCCATCCGCCTAAGATGTCCTATCCATCTAAGTCTACGAAGACTGAGCATGGAATAAACTGTCACACAACCTGATCTTTCCAATACTTCAGTATTTGTGATTTTGTCTTGCCACTTAATACCAAGAATTCTTCGCAGACACCGCATATGAAAGCTGTTTAAATTGTTCTCTTGGTGTGAGTAAGTTGTCCAGGTTTCACTGCCATAGAGAAGAGTACTAAGGACACAGGCTTGGTAGACAAGGACTTTTGTTTTGGCAGTAAGCTTCCTGTTCTCCCAGACTCTTTTTCTTAACCTGTTCATTGTTGTTGCTGCCTTACCAATCCGGATGTTGATTTCCTGATCTAGGGATAATTTGCTATTTACCACCGATCCTAGATATGTAAAATGGTCTACTATCTCTAGTTCGGCGTCGTCAATAAAGATTGATGGTACCCCATGTGCACCTTGTGACATAATCTGTGTCTTCTTTTTGCTAATTGTTAAACCAAATTCAGAACAAGCATTGGAGAATGCAGATAGTAGACATTGCAATTCTTCCTCAGAGTGGGTCGTAACTGCAGCATCATCTGCAAAAAGCAACTCTCTGATCAGTACCCTCCTAATTTTGGTCTTAGCCTTCAATCTCTGAGCATTGTAGAGGCCGCCATCTGAGCGTGAGTGAATGTATATACCACCATCCTGATCACGAAATGCATATTTCAGTAGAAGTGAAAAGTATATTCCAAAGAGGGTGGGAGCTAGTACACAACCTTGCTTAACTCCACTCTTGATTTCAAATTCTTCAGAAGTTGCACCATCAAACTTGATTATACCCTTCATGCCTGTGTGGAACGATTCCACAATAGACAGAAGAGTTGGTGGGCAGCCAATCTTCTTTAGTGCCTTGAACAGACCCTCACGACTGACCAAATCAAATGCCTTTGTGAGGTCGATGAAGGCAATAAACAGTGGTTGATTTTGTTCACGGCATTTTTCTTGCATTTGTCGCAATGAGAATATCATATCAGTGGTAGACCGGTTCTGTCGAAAGCCACACTGTGATTCGGGGTAGACTTGATCTCCTAGGACTTGAAGTCTGCGCAGAACAATTCTGGCAAATACTTTTCCAACAATACACAGAAGTGAGATACCCCTATAGTTGTTGCAGTCGCTCCGATCGCCCTTGTTCTTGTACAGTGTTATGATGCTTGAATCTTTGAAATCCTGTGGGACTTGTCCTTCACGCCAGCATAGCTCTATTAGCTGGTGGATCTGTATAGTGAGTGTGTCTTGCCCACTCCTGATAACCTCTATTGGAATCCCATCCTTACCTGGAGCCTTGCCAGATGCAAGTTCATTTATAGCACACTTAACTTCTGTTATGGTGGGAAGTGTGTCCAGGTGGTCAAGAGTTGGTAGAGCCTCTATGGCGTTGAGGGCATTATCCGCTAGTTTGGTCTCACTTGAGTAAAGCTCCAAATAGTGCTCTACCCATCTGTCCATCTGCTGTTTCTTATCAGTGATGACTTCTCCAGTCAAGGTTTTCAATGGTGCACTTCTTTTGATCACTGGACCACAGGCTTTCTTTATTCCTTCATACATGCTTCTTATGTCTCCCTTATCACTTGCGATTTGAATGGACTCACATAACTTGATCCAATAATCATTTGCACACTGCCTGGCAGCCTTTTGCACATCCTTCCTAGCTTGCCTTAGCTCACTCAGAGTGTTACGCGTTGGTCTTTCCTTGTTTCTTAAGAGAGCTTTCTTCTTCTTATCAATCAAGGGCTGCAGAGTCTCGCTGTTGGCCGCAAACCAGTCCTGCCTCTTATGATCCACAGTGCCGTAAACCTTTACGGCAGTTTTACAAAGAGTTTCCTTAAGTTTATTCCATTTATCATTTACTGTACAATTTTCTGGTGTATCAGTGAAAGCGTCTTCAAGTTGCTGTTGAAACTGAAAGCACTTTTCAGGATCATGAGTGTTAATAATATTAATCCTGGGGCTAGATTTGTGTTTAGCTGTGTAGATTCTCTTTGGTCTCAGTCTAACCCTTGCAACAACCAAAGAATGATCCGTATCACAGTCAGCACTGTGGTAACTACGAGTCAATGATATATGGTTCAGATGTTGTCTCCGTGTGATGATGAAGTCCAGCTGGTGCCAATGGCCGGATCTTGGATGTTTCCATGTGACCTTATGCATCTCTTTTGTTTTAAAAAAAGAGTTTGTAATACATAGGTCATTACTGGTGCAATGCTCCAGCAGCCTTTGCCCATTTTCATTCATGCGACCGATGTTGTATTTTCCAAGGCACACTGGCCATGAACTCGAGTCCTTGCCCACACGAGCATTGAAATCACCGAGCATATAAATGTAGTCGGATTTTGGAACTGCCTTGATCACAGAGTCTAACTCCTCATAGAACAAATCCTTCACATCATCAGAGGAATCGAGTGTCGGTGCATATGCAGTAATAATGGTGGCAAACCCACAAGAGGTTGCCAAGCGCAGGGATAATAGTCTTTCATTTCCTCCTGCTGGAATTTCAATCATTCCCAGTAGCGAATTCTTCACTGCAAAGCCCACACCGTGTTGCCTTTTTTCTGCCTGCCCTTTACCCTTCCAGAAAAAGGTGTAGTTGTTTTCCCTGAGTGACCCTTCCTCAGCGAGGCGAGTCTCCTGCAGGCCAGCAATATCAATGTTAAGACGATTGAGTTCGGCATCAATCACAGCCGTTTTTCTCACATCGTCAATATTGGTCAAGTCAGTGGAAAATCCTGGACACATGGTTCTCACGTTCCAGGTTGCAAGCCGTAGCTTGAGGTTTCTATTTATATTTTTGTTTGTACCTGGTGCATTGGTTTTACAGCCTGCGATTCAGATTTTGTCCTAGCCCCAAGCACCCATTGAAGCAGGCAGGCTGTGGCGGATCAGCACCCAATTGGCTGGGGGCTGCCCAGCTTGAGGCGGGCGGTAGCTGATCAGTGACACCTATAGGTGTCTCCCACCGTCAGAGGCAACGCGTGGCGCCCCATGTCTACGCCAACTGACAAGGACTTATAACCCGTAACAGTTGCCTCTCGCTTTGATTCCGAGACCAGTTAAGACCAGGGATGGAGTTATTGCCTCTCCATAGCACAAAGCCTGGGCTAAAATATAGAGATCATGTGTTGCCCATGCAGCATGATCCCTCTCTCGGCCTGCCTAGTTCACTCCAGAGGAAAGGTAACACCCCTACATCTGGAACAAGACAAGCTGCAGAAGCTGCCGGATCAGCAAAGCAATGCTCTAACTGTCCGCCTGTCGGAGCTTCGATCCTAGACCAGTCGCCAACCAAGGCTTAGGGCCTGGTCTGCCCTGCCATGACAATTTTGTCTTTAGCTTGCATTTCCTCGTACCAGGGTAAGGCTTGTACCCTCCCAATTGCGCTCTTCCGCCCAAAGCCGTTGGCACAATGTGGGGTGTCGGGTTTGGTAAGCGCCGCCCAACGTTCGGCGCTAACAGAAACCAGGTAGTACCGTCTACTGTTATACGGTAGCTCAGTCATATCTGACTAAGACCTGACTGCACGTTTTTGTCTTACCCAACTCTAAATCACTAATTGCAAACACATCCTGATTCTCCTTTATAAACTGTTCCAATACTTCTTTATTTTCTGGTGAAGTCTTTAACTGTGCCAACAATTCCTGTTCTCTTGTCTGTTTATCTAGTGAATGTATTTGTGCTGTATTTCTTTTGAATGGATGGATCAATTCATTCATTCGTGTGTTTCCTCTACTTCCGCGTCCGCGTCTGTTATTACTTCTTTCACTAGAAGACTGTGAATAATTAGTTCTCGGCATTTCTACTCTATCCGTTGCCAATATTTCACTAACGTTCTGTTCTATTTTTGCTACTACACACCCTCTGTATAATTTAATTTCTCTACCTGTGTTGTTAATCACCATAACTGGAAAGGTTAAGTGTTTATCTAACGCTATTATTCCATCCGGAACTTCCAAACCAGGCTCATCAATTATTTCCTCTTGTAATTCAGTGATTCTGACTGTGTTTCCTTCTACATAATATGGGTTTTTCTTCAGCTTCACTTGTATCAAATTAACCGACTGTGGTTTTAATGTCGTTGTCATTTTAACTCTAACTAGTGCTGATATATGCATGTCTTCTTGCATATCTATATAGACGTCCCTGAATTTTAATTTGTGTAAATCATATAAAAGTCTTACTCCATTTTTTATTAAAAAATCTCTTCCTATTAACATGTTTCTATTTAACCCCTTGACTACATGAAAAAGGTGTCTTATGTTGATCCCTCCTAACTTAAAATTTATCATTGTTTGTCCCACTACTTGTAAATTCTGTCCCGTAACAGAGTGTAAATTATTATGACTCTTAAATACTCTACAATTTCTTACTATATTATATAGAAAACTTTCTTTTACTACACTAACCTGAGCTCCCGAATCAATTAATGTACGAACTCTATACTTTCCTATTTCTAATATACAAGAGCTATAATCTGTTTTATCTTCTATAAATTTCTTGACTTCATCTAGTTGAAAATATTCTCTGTTCGACCTATTATACCTGTTGTTAACATATTCTCTAACACTTGGGACCTTATTATTTACCCTCCTATCATAGGTCCTGTCTAATAGGTAGGGCGCCGATTTTCCTGTGTTCTTGTACCTGTAAAATTCCTGTGTCCATCTACAACATTCCTACTCACCCTATTATTGTCATGTCTACCCTGTGTATTCGACTGGACATGCCTGTTATTACAAAACCGAAAAACATGTCCCCGTTGACCACAATTCCAACAGACAATATTTGTACTATTTGTGTTACCTACTGTTTCTCTTGTAGGGTATCTCATATTTCTTCTTTCCTCATTATCATACCTATTTCTACCTTGTAACGTCTGTATACCTCCTCTCCTATTCCATCCGAATCTTGTTTGTCCTATTTCCATAGGTTCCTCAACTCTGTCATCTCGATTACTTCCCACTTCTCGTCCTGTTCTTAATCTAAACCTACGTCTCAAATTTTCTTCTTGTACCGCGATATCCACCGCTTGTGATAACCTCTCAGGGTTTTCCCTCATTAATTTAAGTTTCAAACCATCAGACTTTATGCCATCCACAAAGATCCCTACCAACATCCTTTCCACCTCCTCTCCTCGTACATTCTGTCCTAAGAATGCCTCTTCAGCCAGATTAATTAATCTATCGCTAAACAATTGTACCGTCTCTCCGTTATTTTGTTTAGCCTGCCTCAACACCGAAAATGCATGTTGTGGATCCGTTATTTCTGCATATTTCCTTGCTAGGTCTTCCTTGAATTGTTCCCATGTCTCATCTACTCTAGCTTCTAGCTTTCTTCTTATATGATCCGAGACCGGTTCCGTTGCCGTCTGATAAGCCAGTCTCATTTTTTCTTCATCTGTTGCTGAGATCAAATAGGCATATTTTTCTATAGAGGTGACCCATTTCTTATAGTCTCTGGCCTGTCCATTAAACTTTACAATTTCTGTTGCCATGCCTTGTTGTTTAATCACCATATTAAGTCGGCCTACTGCTGTACCCACGCCTGTCAAAACCTGGGCCAAGTTATCCGGTTCCGCCATGCTGAAAAATACTGAAACAAAGAAACGCATATTCTACCTTGTAACGTCTGTAACCGGTCTCGGACCATCCACAAAGATCCCTACCAACATCCTTTCCACCTCCTCTCCTCGTACATTCTGTCCTAAGAATGCCTCTTCAGCCAGATTAATTAATCTATCGCTAAACAATTGTACCGTCTCTCCGTTATTTTGTTTAGCCTGCCTCAACACCGAAAATGCATGTTGTGGATCCGTTATTTCTGCATATTTCCTTGCTAGGTCTTCCTTGAATTGTTCCCATGTCTCATCTACTCTAGCTTCTAGCTTTCTTCTTATATGATCCGAGACCGGTTCCGTTGCCGTCTGATAAGCCAGTCTCATTTTTTCTTCATCTGTTGCTGAGATCAAATAGGCATATTTTTCTATAGAGGTGACCCATTTCTTATAGTCTCTGGCCTGTCCATTAAACTTTACAATTTCTGTTGCCATGCCTTGTTGTTTAATCACCATATTAAGTCGGCCTACTGCTGTACCCACGCCTGTCAAAACCTGGGCCAAGTTATCCGGTTCCGCCATGCTGAAAAATACTGAAACAAAGCAAGCAACCAATCACACAATTACAATTTCCCAAATCCCAAACAGCACAATTCAGTTGGTTATAATATTGTAAGATATTACATTAATCAGAGGAAGCATCAACAATATCCTGTCTGAGCATAGGAAGAATGAACCCTGTCCTCAATAAAAAACTCAAATTTGTGGCAATCAGAAGGTTCCTTGTAGATATTTGTTTCTTAAACCACAATAATGTCCTGTACTCCACTCTAATTAATAAATTCGGAAGCTCACGGGAGACCTCGAAATACACAACTTTTACTCCGAGTCTATTTCCTTAATTAATCCGTCATCTTCTTTTACCAACTTACGGATTCAGTTCAACCAACCAGAGCCCGCATCAAGTGAAAGTCTCGGAATTCAGGTGGTGGAGTTCAGATATCACTTCTCTTCCCTCAGGTAATTTCGTCCTTCTCGTGGGCTGCCAGAAAATTTTCAACCCCTGGTTGGGTCACATCTCATGGGCTGCCAGACAATCTTCGACCCCCTGGTTGGGTCCCTTCCTTGATCTCAAGTGGGTACTTCATCGTCGTATGGAATGGGTCATAGGAATATAACGAGGCCCAAAAATGGATTAGGTGTGTTTGGGTCATAGGAATGACAAGGCCCAAAAATGGATTAGGGGTGTTTGGGTCATAGGAATGACAAGGCCAAAAAATGGATTAGTATCAATCAGCCAACGGCTAGTGATGAGCTGACCTTGAACGAGTTCTGACTTCCGATAAAATCTTGAAAGTGGCAAGGTTCAGGCAACGGCCAGGTTAGGCCCCTTATAAATGATACGATTCAAATGTTCAGCCACGGCTCCAGGAAACCCTTCTTGTCCTGGCAGTTTTGTCTGGATTCTTTAGTACTTCGCGTGGTAGGCCATTATCTTCATAATTTGTCTTACAGCATGCCGCCAGTGGATAGTTGTTGTTGGCCGGCCTAGATCAACCTCAGATTCTCGGTCCACGGCACCATTTATTTCTTCTGTAGTAGTGTCAAATGAAGTAACAAGACTTGATCTGTACTAAAACTTTATACTTTATTCTCAAGATGACAAGCCGTGTCTTCTCAGCTGGACTATCGGATGTTGACCTCCCTTCACAACAACGATACGTCACGATTGAGCATCTCTCTCCGCTTTCACTCATAATGCTCAATCGTGCTGTATCTCTAATTCCCCACTAGATCCTAATTATAACCCAAACTACACATACTGTTACAGCTGTTTACAGTTGGACTGTCACAAGAGACACCTCATTAAATGACTACAAAAATCAAGCAAAGAGAGTTTGAACAGTGACTGAATAATGACGGAATTGATTCAAATGTGCCTGTTTAAGACATTATATGAGAACTTTAAATAATGTTTTTATTTTTTCCATCATGTTATGTTGAAATAACAATTAATTGAAACAACCACGTTTATAATGCTAAAGTTGAAAGACTAACTATCTACCTCAGAGAATTAAACAAGCACACAGAATTTGTATTACTGTAATATAAATTCATCATAAAAAAAGCAAATTGGTGAATTTAGATTATGATATTTGAAAGCAGCATGTCAAAATCAATAAGAAATTGTGTATTTAAATTCTGATACAAATAAATGTTAAACATTTGTTGACTATTGTTATTATTATCATCATCATCATCAGCACTTTCTCATGAGTGTGGTAAGAGGCCACTACTGATTGTTGGCGTGCGGTTGGCGTTGACGACTTTAGAAATAGAGTCTAATCAACCTCACAATGGGCTTGGCGTGAATTCCTTGAGGCCTATGATCAATTGCCGGCCTGATGCTGACCACGTCATCCACCCAGTGTCAATTAGTCCACAGAATATGGGTCCAGCACCATGTGCGTTATGAGTCTTAACTGTGTTAATGGGTCATTTATGTTTTACTCAATATGATCCATTAGGAGAGATAAAAGAAGAAGAAACATAGACAAACGATGAGTGATGTGGTCTATAATTTACCAGTCGCCTTTGCTCGCCAGAACATTTCTTGATACATGTTTTAGTCTAGGTTGACCTGGAAGCTCTGCAAAATTGTTAAAACAATCCGATGGGGATTGGAACACATGACAAACAAATCGGTCGGGAAGCATACTAACCACTACGTTATCGTGTGTTCCACGGTTATCATGTGTCCATGTCTTAATACGGAAACAGAATTTGTAGTTTATACAACATTGTGTTACAAATTTAGAAAATAAAAAAAAATATAATGGGGAAATATACTATTTTTTTATGTAAGGGACATAATTGAAATAGGACTTATTGCTAAATGTAAATATTTATTATTTTTCATATAATATACCATAATTGCATGGGGTACTGTAATAAACACATATTTGCATTTGCAATTTCGGTCCAGGCACATATTTTAAATTCTAGGAGAAACCTCTTTATGTCACATTAATTCTTTTATACCTTATGGAAAATATTCTAAGGCATTTTCTCTCCTTGTAAATATTATTCATGTATGTTAGTTGGAGTTTATGACCTAGTGTTGAGAAATCCGAACAATTGTCTCTATTTTTGGCAGGCATATATACGTGTGCCTCTTAAATGGAACTAAATTAAACAAGAGTAAGGTATGGTTTAGTGAGTTATAGTTCATTTACAAAAGATTGCCACGTTCTATTTAAAAGAAAAATAAAATTGTCTGTTGCATCGTTATGAAAGCTTTCCTACCGTCTTCTATGTACCCCCACCCAAGGAATATGTCTTCGATATGTCAAAAGCAACTTAAATCATGGATAGTGGCGACATTTCTTTGATGTTTTAGCGAAAATGTAGTGAATTCACGTTAACAAACTTGTTTCTCAGCAATGCACGTCAATTCAGGTGTCGACACAAAGCGTATCCAGATTCGTATAGAAGTGGGTGCAATGTGTAATGTTAGTGAAAACAGAGAATTTACAGAGGCATGGGGTAAATAATGTAAAATCGATATGGAAATGAACAGGAAAGTAGAAGGAATATATTTCTTACCTTATTTTTCATTTCCTTCTTGTTTTGTCAGCTGCTGGTTAATAATGTGTACAGAAGGAGTAATGTTACTAGGATTCATTTAGCCTTCTGAATGGAGTTCGTAAAAGTTTCCACATAGCTGTGCGTTAATATGCGTATGGTGTGACCAGAGATAATACCGCAATTTAGTCATCATTTGTCAATTTGTAAGGATATGTTCAGCTGTCTGTGTAGTTTGTTCACAAGTGCTCACGGGTGACAGAACCGTTTTGAGTCTTCGTGAAAGATTGTCTACTTTGCTGTTTACTGTTCAGAGACGGAACATGATTACCTGTTTTGCACTACGAATATAGCTGTGAATGTCTCTGTAGTGGGGCTCCTTCTTAACGGCCAGATGTTGGTCCTCTTTTCTTTGAAGTTTATAGATTATTCGTATATTCGTGTGTTGTCCCTTCATTTGACAACGTGTTTGTTCTCACGTTTCTTGTTATGCCACAATATGTCGGTTTCCACCGCAATATTACTCTTCTGTTGGTATTCAATGCGTTTAGTGTGTGTGTGTGTGTGTGTTTTGTTTTTTTTTGTTTCTATGCCAGATGTTTGTCACCGTTGAGGGCTTGCAGATCTGAAAATTCATCACTGTGGAATACAATCTTTGTCAATGACAATTTGTATTGTTTGTGCTGATGCTGTAATGTTTAGGGCCTGCATTTCTTCTGAATAGTTGGAGCACAATATACCAGTAGGTGTGCATGTTTACTAATGTCTGCAATATGCCAGATCTTAATCTGTGTCGAACAATTCCAGTAGGATGTTGACTACTCACGGTTGCATAACATTCAACCCTTCCTTTCCTCCTCTTTCTACTCATGGTCCTCACATTTTTTTCAAGTAACTTTTATCAATATATAATAGCGCGGACTGGGTTAGTATCTTGACGTTAGACAAGTTGAATGTAGTGTCCTTTAATTTTAGCCCACACAAGTTCTATAGGGTTTAAATGAGAATGGTATGGCAGGAGTCTCAAACACCTATGTCTTTGCTCTTCTATCAACGTATCGATTTCATATTTCTTGCTTCTTTGTGTCTGTTTTACATGGAACAACAATTCTTTATTGCTCTAGGCCAGGGGTCACCAAACTACGGCTCGCGGGCCGGGGCTTAAAATACTATCATCATACTAGTGATGCTGTTAAGATACAATCTTCTAGTCTCTATTTTCTTCTTCTTCTTCTTCTTCTTCTTCTTCTTCTTCTTCTTCTTCTTCTTCTTCTTCTTCTTCTTCTTCTTCTTCTTCTTCTTCTTTTTCTTCTTCTGTGAGCGTCAAATAATACTATGTGTGTTTGTGTAATTGTCTTAGTGGCCTCAACGGTTCTCCCCATTGATTTCTTGTGTGTACTGTATCAAATACCTTAGTACAGGCTTGGGCACATTGACAATTGTAAAACTATTGGATGGGGGGTCATATATATTATGCCCAGTTTGTCTACAGAAACATATTACAATAAGTAATTATGAATTATTGATAGGTTAATAAACAGTTTAAATAACTAATTGTTGCAATTTTATTTTACTTATAAACTTATACATTATATTTTACAATATGGCCAAAAACATTTACTAATTTGTCAACAAGATGTTACAATTATTTATTATAATATTAATTTTTTTTTTTTTTATTATCTATCAATGGCTTTAATTTAGACAGACAGCGACTACATTGTCACTATAACTGTTGATTTCTAATGAGATGTACGTAACTGCTTGCAATTTATGACAAGATTATTGAAATTTGGAGGAAGTTTACTTGTTGAAATTCGCATGACAGCATGCAAGTTGCAGTCCGACAATAAAGACCTATTCTTAAATTTGATAATTTTCAAGCAAGAAAATTCTTTCTGTGTGGGCTTCATAAAAGGTGGAAAAAGTGTCCTAGTGGCACGAAATGGAATATTGCTTGGATAGCAAATCCATTATGTGGAAAGTCTTAATCGAAAGCTCACTGAGTGGATGTCATCTGCAGACTGCATTCTTCTGGTTTCCAGAGGAACAGCCTATGGTGAACGGAAGACCCAATATACGGAAGTGAGGATAAGCAGCCATGTGCAGGACGTGACGATTCCTTGGGTGAGCCCAGTACCAGAGCGCTGTGTGATGGCTCTGCAAGTATGGAAGCCTCCTTGGATGGCTGGGAATGCCCATGGTCTGCCCCTGCCTTCCCTTGAGGGTTGACCAGGATGTCTTTGGCTGTTCTATATGGGCCAGCTAGGATGGGGGATAACACCACAACAGTGAGAGCCAAACGTCCTAAGAAACCACCGGGAAGGTTAACCCGGTCAACAAATGCCCGCAGAAGTCGGATGTGTCGGCCTAACGGCGCAAGAACGCAGCTCTGCTGTAAACAGGCACAACACAGTCACATCCGAAAAAAAATCTGGATGAACGCAGAAGAAGAAGAAGAACTTCAGGTCTGGTGAATGAAAAGCCAGGTCAGGTGTAGTTGTAGAGTGCCATGATCTCGAATAGAAAGTATACAGCTACTGGTAGGGTCACCCATGTCGGACAGGTCAAGGGAGAGGGACCAGACCAAGTGACACACAAACCTGCTGCCTTGTATGTAGACTGGGGACAGTCAAAGGCTAGGGAAAGCATCCCGAATAAATGCTTGTCGAAATCGGATGTACTGAGCCACAGGCTTGACACAGCAGTGCAACGTAACTTAATTCATGATGTCACAAATCAAACTTAATCGTTATGGTGCTAATCCCGCGAAGTCCCATCAGGCGGTGATAGTGCCGGGCCCCCTGCCTCGAGGGGGTCCACCCATGACTACTGGTGGTCACCTTCCCCTGTGCTGTGGAGTCAAGGCACAGAGGAGTAGGTTAAGAGCCATTGACCAAACACCCGGACACTCAACATACTACAGTGGAATGCCGAAGGAGTTTATAACAAGAAAGTCTCCCTAACACAGCGTCTTCATACAGATAGAATAGATGCTTCCCCGATGTGTCTCCACCTTGCCGCTGTGGGGGAGCTTGAGTGTCCCACCGACCCCAAGCGCTGTGACAATGGATAAAAACTACATATTGGACAGCTCTTGGGATAGGGACCAGACTAAGAGAGACACAACCTGCTGCTCTGCAGGTAGACTGAGGATAGCAGTCAGAATCTAAACCCAGGCGCACAAAGCCACAAACTTTGTCCAGACACCTACACAAAGGCCTCCATCTGAGAGATGTAGCTGAACGCCTCTGAGCTACTACCCTTGGATGAGAGCCGGGCCGATACTCACCTACCGAAAAACGGAGGTGAGAGATACTGAGCACGCTACATGCCCAGTTCAGATACCTGTCCGAAGGCTCTCAGCTGGGGGATATGAGGGATCCCCGGATGAGAGGGCCTGCCTGTTTCTCGCTCACTGCTGTACGGAGGTAAGGTGCTGAGCCGGCAGCACATGAAGCCTACCTCGTGAGCGAGTACAAAAAGGTTGAAGTAGTGCCCCAGTCAAATGAAATGGCTACGAAAACTGTCTGTATCTAACCCACAGAGAGTGTAGACAAAGGTGGAAAAAGTCTCAATAACACGAAATGGAACGCAAGCTAGCGAATCCATTGCGTTGTCCGAAGTCCGAAGCGAAAGCGTACCTGGTGGATGTCGCCTGCAGACTGACCGTTCTTGATGTGTGATTGAGCGACCGGTAGCAAGCGAGATGCCAAACACATGGAAGTGAGGAACTAAAGCAGCCATGAGCAGGACGAGGCTACTCCTCGGGTGAACCCAGTCTCAGAGCAATATGTCCAGGCTCTGCAATTATGGAAGCCTCCTTGGATAGCGAGGGAATGCCCATGGTCTGCCCCTGCCTTCCCATGAGGGCCGACCGCGATGTCGTTGATCATTCTATCTTGACCAGCTGAGATACGGGTGACATCACAACAGTCTAACGTGCCTCGAAACCAGAGGAAGGCTAACCTCATTAAAAAATGCCCGCCGGAAGCTGGAAGTGTCGTGCTATGGGTGGCAAACTAAAAATTGACACTACGCAATTACGTCCGAGTGAAATGTCTCGTCCGAATGTCTCTCGTGCTAGGAACAGCTCTGACTACCTAGTTTCCGAATGCCGCTCTTGTTCGGAACAGCTCTGACTAGGTAGTTTTCCGAATGTCTGTCATGCCTGGAACAGCTCTGACGGGCGCAACGACAAGCACATGTCCGAAAACTCGCTGAGTGGATACCATCTGCAGACCTGTCTCGTTTGTGCAGGAACGGCCCAGGGCGAACGAAATGCCCAATATATTGAAGTGAGGAATTAAAGCAGCCATGAGCAGGAAGTGACGATTCCCTCGGTGAGCCCAGAACCAGAGCGTTATGTGTCGGCACTGCAATTATGGAAGCCACCCAGGAAGGCGGAAAATGCTATGGACTGTCCCTGCCTTCATTTGAGGGATGACTGTGCAGTCTTCGACTGTTCCAACTTGACCAGCTGGGAGGTGGCCCACAAAAGTGAGTCTCCCAGGAATGCTAACCTGGCCAAAAATGCACGCTATAGTCGATGTGTTGGCCTACGAATTTCGGCCCAAGGGCGCATAACAGACACACCGCAATTGCATCTGAAAAAATACTCCGGATGAACGCAAAGAAGAAGAAGAAGAAACACCTATGTCTTTGCTCTTCTATCAACGTATCGATTTCATATTTCTTGCTTCTTTGTGTCTGTTTTACATGGAACAACAATTCTTTATTGCTCTAGGCCAGGGGTCACCAAACTACGGCTCGCGGGCCGGGGCTTGAAAAACTATCATCATACTAGTGATGCTGTTAAGATACAATCTTCTAGTCTCTATTTTCTTCTTCTTCTTCTTCTTCTTCTTCTTCTTCTTCTTCTTCTTCTTCTTCTTCTTCTTCTTCTTCTTCTTCTTCTTCTTCTTCTTCTTCTTCTTCTTCTTCTTCTTCTTCTTCTTCTTCTTCTTCTTCTTCTTCTTCTTCTTCTTCTTCTTCTTCTTCTTCTTCTTCTTCTTCTTCTTCTTCTTCTTCTTCTTCTTCTTCTTCTTCTTCTTCTTCTTTTTCTTCTTCTGTGAGCGTCAAATAATACTATGTGTGTTTGTGTAATTGTCTTAGTGGCCTCAACGGTTCTCCCCATTGATTTCTTGTGTGTACTTTATCAAATACCTTAGTACAGGGGTGGGCACGTTGACAATTGTAAAACTATTGGATGGGGAGTCATATATATTATGCCCAGTTTGTCTACAGAAACATATTACAATAAGTAATTATGAATTATTGATAGGTTAATAAACAGTTTAAATAACTAATTGTTGCAATTTTATTTTACTTATAAACTTATACATTATATTTTACAATATGGCCAAAAACATTTACTAATTTGTCAACAAGATGTTACAATTATTTATTATAATATTAATTTTTGTTTTTAAATTATCTATCAATGGCTTTAATTTAGACAGACAGCGACTACATTGTCACTATAACTGTTGATTTCTAATGAGATGTACGTAACTGCTTGCAATTTATGACAAGATTATTGAAATTTGGACGAAGTTTACTTGTTGAAATTCGCATGACAGCATGCAAGTTGCAGTCCGACAAAAAAGACCTATTCTTAAATTTGATAATTTCAAGCAAGAAAATTCTTGTTCGCAAATGTATGTTGATCCAAACAATATTAAAAGTTTAGCTGCAAAAAAAAAAAAAAAAAAAGCAATAACTTCTCGGCCTTTTGGCTAAGATCAAGTGTATTTGCTGGTGTCTCAGTAGTGCACTTGGTCTGGTCGGAGACCGGGATGATCCTTCTCGGTCCTTTGGCTAGGATAAGATGCATTTGCTGCTTCCCCCTAGAGTAGTACATCTGGTCTGGTCGGGGGCCGGGACGATCAACTAAAAACTCATCACATAGCTTCACCTTAAATGTGGGCCTGGTGGACAACTGTGGGCAATAGCTCACAGTGAGACTAAGGGTCCACACCAAATAAAGGGGCAGGCCGGGGAACTAGCTGGTCTGGGATAACCGCCAAACCCAAAAATAGTACAATGTTAATACGTTTTTTAGTGGTACATATGTCTGCCTGGAAAAGTACAAGAAAGTTCAATCTAAACAGCAAATGTTTCTAAGATAAAAAGTGTGCTATCTGCACTTGACAAGTGGGAAGATAGCATCAAGAGATGGACGAATATCAGCCTGACAGAACGTACATTCAAGGCAAGAGACAGACAGTGTTGGAGATCCATTGCAACCAACCTTCATTGTGGAGATGGCACCTGATTGATTGATTTGCACTTGACGTTTTCAGGGACCACATGCTGAGGTGGTAATCCGAATAACACACAGGGATATGCTGGGACGACTATGGCCCAAGGGGGAGCCGCGATCCCTTAAAATATTTGTCTAACATCTGTGTCACAGGGGATTGGAAAATATAACCACAAACAGGGATTAAAGTTCAGTAAGCTACCCAACAGACATACGCGCACGCACACGCGCGCTCACACACACACACACACAAACATTCACACGCACACACTCACTCACACACAACGCTGCAATTCATTGGTCAAGGTCTTTGTCAGCCACGAAATATCTGTGACCAAGGCAACACTTCCTTTAACCAACCCCGCCCACACAAATAACTTCGTTGTGGTGGCGAAAAAGTTACTAACCAAGGCAGCTCAATTAACAATCCTGATCTATTTTGGGTTTGTTATCTTTCCCCACCAACTGTCTGTACCAATTTTTCTCATTCTCCCTCGCTTATTCTCTCTCTCTCTCCCTCTCTCTCTCTCTCTCTCTCTCTCTCTCTCTCTCTCTCTCTCTCTCTCTCTCTCTTGTCTAACATCTGTGTCACAGGGGATTGGAAAATATAACCACAAACAGGGATTAAAGTTCAGTAAGCTACCCAACAGACATACGCGCACGCGCATACGTTTAAATATATTACACATTCCGAAGCCTAGGATTGACCTATACAAAACAAGCTTAACGTACTCTGCAGCTCAGCTGTGGAACAATCTTCCACAAGAAATAAAAGACATCACCAATCCTTATTCATATAATCGCAAATTACTCGAACACTATCTCAGTACGGATTACCTTCCCCCATAATAATAGTGATAATAATAATAATAACAAAACCCTAGTATAACAGCCAGTCCCCTTTTGGTAGGCCAGTATATTCCACATGGCTAATAAGTGTCTGACCATTATCTAATGTTACTGTGTCATGTAGTTTTGATGTTCGCATTTTGCCAATGATTTTATAATGCATAAGTTTTATATTGTTGCTGTTCTCTGTTAGCCTTGAATGATGTGTGAATGAAATAATGTATGGAAGAGAATGATAGAAGGGCAGAATGTTAGACGGGCCTGCGTGCCCAATTCTTAACCCTTTGAAAATAAAGTTTGTTCGTTCGTTCGTTCGTTCGTTCTCTCAGTATCTTGTCCCTATTTATCTTTCTGTCTGTCTGTCTCTCACTCTATCGCGCACGCCGCAAGCGCCAGACATACCTGTTTTTAATTTAGTTTGTAAAAAGGGATGCTTGTTGCTATGTTTCATGTACAATCCATTCAGCCATTCGTTTAAATATATTTAAAAAAAAAAAAAAAAAACAACTAAGAGCTTTCAAATACCTCATCAGAAAGTTTCCAAGACTGGGTTAAGCTAAAATAAGAGAAGGGGTATTTGGTGGTCCGCAAATTCGAAAACTTCTTCATGATGGCGAGGTTCTTTGCGTGTTGCATCGAAAGGAAAAAGCAGCAAGGCTAGCATTTAAGGCAGTGATGGACAATTTTCATGGAAATAACAGATGTTAAAATTACAATGAAATTGTAGAAAATCTCCTTATAAAGTATAATAGTCTTGGTTATAACATGTCTTTGAAAATTCACTTTCTGGATTCTCATCTGTATATCTTTACGTCAAACTGTAGAGCTGTCGGCGATGAGCATGGTGAACGATTTCACCAGGATATTGCTACTATGGAGACAAGGTATCAAGGCAATTGGAGCCCTTCAATGCTTGCTGTGTACTGTTGGACTGTGACAAAAGACACCTCATCAATTGACTACAAGAAGCAAGCAAAGAGATCTCTAACAACGACTGAATAATGACGGAATGGGTTCAAATATGTCGTTTAAAACATTATGTGTGAACTTTAAATAATTTTTTTTTTTTTAATTAAATCATCGTATGTTGAAAAATGAATTAATTGAGTATGTACAGTGAAATTATTTTCAGAAATATAGAAGATATGGAATGAATCAACACTGGGGGGGGATACATCAATAACATTAGATATGCAGATGATACAGTCTTGATTGCAGACAAGAAACACGACTTGCAAAATTTAGTAGATGCGGTTGTTGCACACAGTGAACAACTAGGGTTAGAACTGAATATTAAGAAGACACATATTATGGTCGTCACTGGGAAGAAGGAAATACCACAATGTGATATACGAGTAAATGGGCTTACTCTTAAGCAAGTGAATCGATACAGTTATCTCGGTACAGTCATAACATCTGATGCCTTGAAGAGGTTAGAAAAAGAATTGCCATTGCGAAGGTAGCCTTTTGCAAGATGAAAAGCATACTGATCAATAACAAGATATCAATTGAAACGAGAAACAGGGTGTTGAAATGACACATAGAACCTATACTTTTGTATGGATGTGAAGCGTGGAAATGTGGTTTCTGAGGAACACGCAAAGAATATCATGGACAGACATAAAGACCAATGAGCAAGTCCTTCAAGAAACAAATGAAGAAGGTAATCTGATTAGAGTCATTAGACGTAGACAGTCAAAAATGTGTGGGCATGGTATGAGAAGAAATTACTTGGAGAATTTGCTGCCGACTGGCAAGATCGAAGAGAAGAGACCAAGGGGAAGACCGAGAAGTAAATACCTGGATGATTTGGCCACGTGGCATTGTCGCGACAGGAACACGGAGCTGATTAAACGATTCTTTGTGATCGAGTGATATGGCAGAACACGACCACCCACGTTTATCGGCGTGGCACATGATGAATAGATGGAGCATGTAACCACAATGTTATAATGGAAACATTAAAAGTTAATGGAACCTATGTAAACAAAGTCTAATTAACCTGACAAAGAGCGTGGTGCCAGAGGAGGAGGAGGACGAGGAGGAAGAGGAGGAGGAGGAGGAGGAAGAAGAGGAGGAGGAGGAAGGGAAGAAGAAGAATAAGAAGAAGAAGAAGAAGAAGAAGAAGAAGAAGAAGAAGAAGAAGAAGAAGAAGAAGAAGATGAAGAAGAAGAAGAAGAAGAAGAAAGGAGGAGAAGGAGAAGGAGGAGGAGGAGAATGAGGAGGAGATGGAGGAGATGGTGGAAGAGGAGTATGAGGAGGTGGTGGTGGTGGATGAGGAGGAGGAGGAGAAGAAGAGGAAGAAGATGAAGAAGAAGAAGAAGAAGAAGAAGAAGAAGAAGAAGAAGAAGAAGAAGAAGAAGAAGAAGAAGAAGAAGAAGAAGAAGAAGAAGAAGAAGAAGAAGAAGAAGAAGAAGAAGAAGAAGAAGAGAAGAAGAAGAAGAAGAAGAAGAAGAAGAGGAAGAAGAAGAAGAAGGTGGAGGAGGAGGAGGAAGAGGAGGGGTGCTGGTGGTGCAGGAGGAGGAGGAGAAGAAGGAAGAGAAGGAGGTGGAGGAGATGTTGGTGGATGAGGAGGAGGAGTAGGAGGAGAAGAAGAACAAGAAGGAGAATGAGATGGAGGAGGAGGAGAAGGAGGGGAGGAGGAGATGAGGAGGAAAAGGAGGAGGACATGGTGGTGGAACAGGAGCAGGAGGAGGAGGAGGAGAAAGAAGAAGAAGAAGAAGAAGAAGAAGAAGAAGAAGAAGAAGAAGAAGGTGGAGGAGAGGGAGGAGAAGGAGGAGGAGGAAGAGGAGGGGTGCTGGTGGTGCAGGAGGAGGAGGGGGAGAAGGAGTAGAAGAATGGAGGAGGTGTTGGTGGATGAGGAGGAGGAGTAGGAGGAGGAAGAAAAGAACAAGAACAAGAAGCAGAAGGAGAAGTAGGAGGAGGAGGGGAGGAGGAGATGAGGAGGAAGAGGAGGAGGTACATGGTGGTGGAACGGGAGGAGGAGGAGGAGGAGGAAGAAGAAGAAGAAGAAGAAGAAGAAGAAGAAGAAGAAGAAGAAGAAGAAGAAGAAGAAGAAGAAGAAGAAGAAGAAGAAGAATCGGCAAACGATGGGTGACGTGTTCTACATTTTGCCGGCCGCCTATGCTCTCCAGAACATTTACTGGTTCATAATTTAAACTCGGTTGACCTGGCAGTCCGTTCAAATTGTTGAAAAAAAAACACTAAGGGAGATTCTACGACATGATCATCTAGTGGGCAAGAAAACTATCTTCCCACTGCCCTGCCGTGAGTCCACAGTTGTTATATGCCCATGTCTTAACCCGGCACAGCAAGTGTAGATTAGAGAAAAATGTGTTACGCATTTAGCAACAATAAAGATATAATAGGAGGCGATACGATTTTTATAGGGACATAACTGACATGTGACACATTGCTTTAATATTAACATTTATAATTGCTCATGTAATAAAGCATAATTACATGGGAAACTTTAAGAAACTTGCATTCGTATTTGTAATTCTGCAACTTCTGGGCTCAGATTGTATCTTTCAAGAACAACATCTTTAGTCCTTCTTTACCGCTTGGATAATATTCTAAAGAGTTTTGCCTGCTCATAAATAAATATATATGATTATGTTATCTTATATTTCACTTTGACTTTCTGTTACATTTGCATTTCTATTTTTTTGACGGGCACATAAATGTGTGCCTTATAATTTGATCTAAATTAGATCAGCATAATGTGACAGTGTTGCCAACTACCATTGAGGACTGCACAAACGACCTGTGGCAGAAGAATCTTGTGTTGATCTTGTCTTAGCGCAGTGTTAAAGTAGCCACCATAACCTTACAACACTTCGAATCTAGATACCAATATTCAATATTGTATCAGGTTACGTTTTCATTTATTTCATCATAGCGGTGATTGTTTCTGACATGTCAAGGATCAATCCTTCATGGCACATGGTTTCAAATACAAAATCAACAACCTTCGTTTTTCATCGATATACATAGTTTCCAATACAAAATCAACAACTTTTGTTTCTCTGTCTAGTCTTGCATACATTTTTTTTTATTCTGCTCATTATACAATCCTATTTTTTTATTATCCGTCTTTCCTCTTTGTACTAGAAATATCATCCTTATTTCTCTTATTCTGTCTTCATTCTAGATTTAATCATTTTTCTTAGTTTATTTAAAACACAGCTCGTCTGCTTGACTTCAAGACGGCTTCTCCTCTCTTTGTTATTGTTGCTATCCTACGTCTTTCCGTCCCTAAAAATGTCTCGTCATCCCTGGATACTACTCAACTTCCTTCTACGTGAATCTAGTGCTAGTTAGTGTGTTTCTCTCTATCATTTTCTATCGTAAACTATATTTGGTTTCATCTATTCATTATTTTAATTTTAAGTCCGAGCTCTACATGTAGCCCTATAACAGTCTTTCGATATAACTCCAATAACAGTCACTGTGTTATAGATCCCCCCCCCCCTCTCTCTCTCTCTCTCCGTGTTGTCTCTTTAGACTTTTTTTTCCATTAAAGTCTAAAAAAAAAAAAAAAACCAGTAATTTCTCAAGCCCCTTTCTCAAAATTCTAACGAACACTGCAACTAGAAAGTTCATGAAAACCAAAATCTAGAACTATACTTTTAGAAATTTTCTAACCCAGTTAGAAATATCACTTTACAGAAACACTTACTTCTAAAACATTTAACTCATAAAATCTATATTAGATTTCTGCTAACAACACCTCTTCTGTCACAGTCCTGCACTAAGGCAAACCTCATCTGTACCTCACAAATAATAATAATATGCACAGATGTTTTCTCTACAATATTTATTCAGGCAAACCTGACAATTCTCTAAGGCGTTCTTTGCCTGTACATAAATAGAGAATACTTATTAATCACATTACACAATGTATGAATTCACAACACACTCTCGCTAAACATTGCATGCGTTCATAAACAATAACTTAGAACAACGTCGAGTCAGAAAGCCGTCTGTCCCCCGTCTGTCTTAACTCAGCTCGCAGCTTGCCTACGCGGTCAAGCTCCCTCGTGGGGTGCGTGCTAATTCATTTGCACGCAGCACTATCGTCTCTGCCTTCTAGAGTTCTGTTCTACGTCACGTCTACGTCTGCCGCCCCCTATTCCTGGGTCGGTCCCTCTATTGTCCTAACTATAACACGTTAGTGTTCCCACCCGAGTCTAGTCATATCTGTTATTACGTCCTGGCTTGGGTGCTGTCTCTATTCAGTCTATACCTTTATAGACGTCCTGTCTCTATGTCCTATAAGTCCTCACCCCTCTACTGTCACTAGTCTGTCTCAGTACAGTGTAGGACCTTGACATTCTCCCGTCGTCCGTCGTTTTGCGTCACTAGATTAATGTAGTAAGTTTGACGCAATGTCGTCGTAGCATATAAAATTAGTCTGATCTAATTTAGTCAAGGGGTACACTGTTCTAATCTACGGTCCACTTCTGTCCTTCAATAAGTCTGGTCACAAGTTGTTGTATCCAGTCACTGGTTATAGATCAGCTTCACACATCTCCACTCTAAACAAGAGTCACTACATTACTCTCTTGGGAGCTGTGTTGAACCAGGGCGCGTTAACAAAACTCAGCCCCTCAAAATATTGATTGACCAATATCCCCAAAACAAATTGCTCCTGTTAAGGATGCAATACATGAATATAATTCATGGCTCCCGTGAAATGTACTTTCACTTCTCTTGTTAGTTGTGTGTATGCTGATGTTCGCCTATCTTGCTTTCGCGTGTAGCTAAATATTCAACTTGCCCTCCCACTCATTGTAAGTCTGTGGTGTCCCTTTCATCAAGTGTTCCATCCCTTAGAAATCAACTGCTGTTTGTAAATTTATCTGTTTGTATTCCTGGTTGTCTGCGTGTAAATATTTAATTTATATGTGTTGCAATCATGAACATAACCCTATGCCTATGATTGATGTATTAAGGTTTTCGAGCATCACGGATAGGCCAATGTTCGTCATAACGTAATGCGTATGCTTAATTCATGACGCATTCCGCCAATCCGGGATCCTAGAAACACAACTATTGCTTCAATGCAATAGTGGCTGCAACACACATGAAACTACACACATCACATGGCTTACACAGAGGACGCGGACGAGTCATAAAACACATGTGTGCGAAAAAATGCACAAATCTTCATTCCAATATTTTACTTCTCTCATTCGTCCGTTTACTCATCTCATTCTTCACTTTCTCGCACATTGTCATTCATTTTTTTTTTTTAAATGTATTTGTAATGACAAATTAAAATGGGCTCGTTCTAAACAATACGGAGCCAAAATTAAAGTAGATTTCTCTATCACTATGTTATATACAATTTTGAATGGGTTGGATAAGGCAATATAGTGAAAGCTAACTAAATGTAAATGTTTCTAACTAATCTAATGTCTAATTGGTTATACCAGTCAATCAATTGACGGTGTCTAACGTTAATATCATTCGTATATGGTCTATACGGTCTAAGGTATATAATCTAAATTTAAAAAAAAATGACTACTAAGGGAGGTAAGTTAACTAAATGTTGGTTTATGATGTAAAGTAAAGAAAAGTATGTTATTAAATAAATAGAGGATGTTATTAAATTAAATAATACAACTAATCTATTTAAGTAAATGATAATTGTAATAAACAAGATCATTTAAATTAAGTAAATGAATAATGACTGATGTTAAATCTAAGTATATAATTAAATAAACTATCAATGTATGGATGTTTCTAAGGGAAGGTAATTACTAAATTAAACACTTTAAGAAAAATGTGTTAGTTCCCTTAAATAAATTAATATCAATGTTTCTAAATCTATTTCTAAATTAATCTCAATCTAAATATATTACCTCACCGTTTTAATTGGCTTCATTGGTAGTAGTCTCAATAGAGAACTATTTAATCTAATCTAATTATCTAAATATACATTTATAACTATAAAACTACTGTAAAGGTGTCTAATCTAATTAAATCATAATATAGCTGCAATTGTTTTAAATAAGCTCACAGTTGGAGTATTAGTGGTTCTTCTATTACTACTAGTTCTACTACACTGAACCACTCAATAGCTTTAATGCAACCTCATTAAAATACTATACTAATAATATTACATACATGTTATATGCACAGACATGTTATACAATCACTAAACTAACTAATTAATTGTAGGTCCAGGCGATGGTGATCACGATGTGTCGATCCTCTGGGTTCTTCCTTACGATCCTTTATATACAATGTTAACTGCACTCTAAGTGACTCTGTAGCGTATAACAATATGTTCACCATAGTCTCACAGTTTATATGTCCAGGTAGACTCTATAATGTAATGTTCTTGGTATATGGCATTACTAGAGTTCGTGGTAATTTCACGTGTTAATATTTACTTTATCTTATCTTTTACCACTACTAGCACAGTACATATGTGAGCTACTTAGTGCTTAATGTAGATACTTATGGCAGTGCTACATCTGCCTTCTCCATCACTTCAATACCTGATGGTCTCGTCAAAAGGTCTGCAAGGTTATTATTACTTCCTTTAATGTGTTTAATGCTGAAGGAGTAATTCTGCAGAATCAAAGCCCAGCGATAGATTCTGTTGTTTTTCGGCTGACCTTTCTCCATAATTAAAAGGGGGGAGTTGTCGGTCTGTACTGTAAAGTGAGTTCCAGCTAAGTATGTATGAAGCTTAGTTATACAATATACAATAGCGAGAGCTTCCAACTGAGAGACATCATACCGTGCTTCAGCTTTGGTAAGCTTCCGGCTCAAATACACGATAGGATGAAGGATCTTTTCGTGTTCTTGGAGTAGTACACCAGAGATAGTTGTTGCACTGGCGTCACATCTAAGAATATATTGCAACTCAGGATTAGGCAAGCGTAAGTTGGGAACTCTGCTGAACATGTACTTTAATTCTGACATAGCATTCTGCAAAACAGCATCTTGAACGTTTATCTTCGCAGAAGATTTTAATAGGTCCGAAAATACACACGTTATTTGTGCCAAATTGGGGATAAATTTGCTGTAATAATTTACTAGCCCCAGCAAGCTTCTTACTTGCTTTTTTGTTGTTGGAATAGTAAGATTCAGAATTTTAGTAATAATTTTGTTGTCGGTTTTTAACTGCCCATTGGAAATTGTGTGGCCAAGGAACTCTATTTCCTCCAACGCCAACTCGACTTTTGCCGGTTTTACTGTCAGTCCAAACAACTTTATTCTGTCGAAAACGAGTCTTAAAGTTTGTAGATGTGTTGTCCAGTCCGTCCGACCTGGTGTGTCTGAGGACATTTCCTTGTATTCTGTTAGTAATGCTGTTGTTTGCTGTTTCTGTTCGTTTGTCATCGTAGGCCCTAAATGTATGTTGCTGAATGTTGTGTTGCTTTCTACCGTCGGTACTGGTAATTCAAAGTCATCTTCTTCTGTCTGGTCAATGACTGTGGCTGAAATGTGTTCGTCTTCTATATCGTCCACTAATGTGTTTGTCATTTGTTCGTCTGATGTCTGGTTTATTGGTATGGTTGCGTCCTGTTGTTTACTAGTTTTCGACCTAGTAATTGCATTAGCCTGTTGTAAAAAGGTTTCTCTCCAGGCTGTTATCTCGTCAGTGGCACGCTTCTGCAGCTGTGGCAAACGGCCAATTATCAGATCTGCACATGGTTTTTCTAAGACCACGCACGTAAAGGTGCCAGTCAAAAAAGGTGTGTTTATATTAGCTCTGGCTAACGGGTATGTCTCTATTGTGCCAGAAAAAGTGCGGCAATTCACTGTTTCACCCGTGTAATCTTCTGGCTTGGCCAGTTCCCTTTTTAAACCGATTAATGTGCTGCCACTATCGAGCAGGAGTTTACATGGAATGTTATTGACTATTCCGTGGTAGAATTTCAAACTGCCTCTGGAGGCTACTGCCGCGTTTGCATTCTCTAATGAACACAGGACTGTGTGCCCACATTTCAGTTTCCCATTATCATGAAACTGGTGGCATGTTGTACAACTACTGTAATCTAGTACATCAGCTGCTGATGCTACATTGTCTTCATTCTCACACATTTCTTCCAGATCACTTCCACTCTCTGACGATGACTCAACTAATGCTGCATTCACTGCTTTCAACTTCTTTCTTCCCATACACGCAGAGGAATAGTGGCCAAAACAATGGCAAAAGAAGCATTTAACAGCAGGTCTAAAGGTTTCTCTCTTAGACTGCTGTTTCTTTATGACCATCTCTAAGTGTTCTGGATATTTCGGGTTCTTATCACACATCGAGTATTCTGGATGTTGAAATCTACAATAAGGACACTGTTGTACATTGCCTCTTTGCTTTTCAATAATTTTGAATGGTTTTTGTGGTCTTCCCATAGCAGCAGCTACAAGTGCTGTACAGCGCCTACACTGTGAGAATCACCAGGGAGCAGATTACTGGACCGGGGAGGACAGTGTCATATGCCGACAATGTTTTAGTGTATCGTCAGGGTAAAGATAGAGATCAGGTTGCTGTGGAACTGCAAACCGAACTCAATCGCATAAGTACTTGGTGTGCTGAAGCTGGGGCAATGGTCAACCCAACAAAGGCAACAGTGACATGGTTCTCTTTGAATATTCGTATTGTCAACACTCCAACATTAGGTGTCAGGTCTTAGTCAGATATGACTGAGCTACCATATAACAGTAGACGGTACTACCTGCTTTCTGTTAGCGCCGAACGTTAGGCGGCGCTTACCAAACCCGACACCCCACATTGTGCCAACGGCTTTGGGCGGAAGAGAGCAATTGGGAGGGTGCAAGCCATACCTTGGTGCGAGTAAATGCAACCTAAAGACAAAATGTCATGGCAGGGCAGACCAGGCCCTAAGCCTTGGTTGGCGGCTGGTCTAGGATCGAAGCTCCGACAGGCGAACAGTTAGAGCATTGCTTTGATGATCAGGCAGGTTCTGCAGCTTGTCTTGTTCCAGATGTAGAGGTGTTACCTTTCCTCTGGAGTGAACTAGGCAGGCCGAGAGAGGGATCATGCTGCATGGGCAACACATGATCTCTATATTTTAGCCCAGGCTTTGTGCTATGGAGAGGCAATAACTCCATCCCTGGTCTTAACCGATCTAGGAATCAAAGCGAGTGGCAACTGTTACGGGTTATAAGTCCCTGTCAATTGGCGTAGAAATGAGGCGCCATGCGTTGCCTCTGACGGTGAGAGACACCTACAGGTGTCACTGATCAGCTACCGCCCGCCTCAAGCTGGGCAGCCACCGGAAAATTGGGTGCTGATCCGCTACAGCCTGCCTGCTTCAGTGGGTGCTTGGGGCTAGGACAAAATCTGAATCGCAGGCTGTAAAACCAATGCACCAAGTACTAATAAAAAGAAAAATAGAAACCTCACGCTACGGCTTGCAACCTGGAATGTTAGAACCATGTGTCCAGTAATTTCCACTGACTTGACCAATATTGACGATTTGAGAAAAACGGCTAAGTTAGATGCCGAACTCAATCGTCTTAACATTGATATTGCTGGCCTGCAGGATACTCGTCTCGCTGAGCGAGGGTCACTCAGGGAAAACAATTACACCTTTTTTTGGCAGGGTAGAGGGCAGGCAGAAAAAAGGCAACAGGGTGTTAACTTTGCAGTGAAGAATTCGCTACTGGGAATGATTGAAGTTCCAGCAAGAGGAAATGAAAGACTATTATCCCTGCGCTTGGCAACATCTTGTGGTTTTGCCACCATTATTACTGCATATGCACCGACACTCGTTCCCTCTGGTGATGTGAAGGATTCGTTCTATGAGGAGTTAGACTCCGTGATCAAGGCAGTTCCAAAATCTGACTACATTTATTTGCTCGATGACTTCAATGCTCGTGTGGGCAAGGACTCGAGTTCATGGCCAGTGTGCCTTGGAAAATACAACATCGGTCGCATGAAAGAAAATGGGCAAAGGCTGCTGGAGCATTGCACCAAAAATGACCTATGTATTACAGATTCCTTTCTTAAAACAAATGAGCTGCAAAGGTCACATGGAAACATCCAAGATCCGGCAATTGGCACCAGCTGAACTCATCATCACACGGAGACAACATCTAAAACATATATCATTGACTCGAAGTTACCACAGTGCTGACAGCGATACGGATCATTCTTCGGTTGTTGCAAGGGTTAGACTGAGACCAAAGAGAATCTACTCAGCTAAACACAAATCTAGTCTCAGGATTAATATTATTAACACCCATGATCCTGAAAAGTGCTTTCAGTTTCAACAGCAACTTGAAGACGCTTTCACTGATACACCAGAAAATTGTACACTAAATGAAAAGTGGGGTCAACTTAAGGAAACTCTTTATAAAACTGCCGTAGGGGTTTACGGCACTGTGGATCACAAGAGGCAGGACTGGTTTGCGGAAAACAGCCAGACTCTGCAGCCCTTGATTGATAAGAAGAAACCTATCTTAAGAAACAAGGAAATACCAATGCGTAACACTCTGAGTGAGCTAAAGCAAGATAGGGAGGGTGTGCAAAATGCTGCCAGGCAGTGTGCAAATGATTTTCGGATCAAGTTATGTGAGTCCATTCAAATCGCAAGTGATAAGGGAAACATCAGAAGCATGTATGAAGGAATAAAGAAAGCCTGTGGTCCAATGATCAAATGACGTGCACCGTTGAAAACGTTGACTGGAGAAATCATAACTGATAAGCAACAGCAGATGGACAGATGGGTAGAGCATTATTTGGAGCTTTACTCAAGTGAGACCAAACTAGCGGATGATGCCCTTAACGCCATAGAGGCTCTACCAATTCTTGACCACCTGGACACAATTCCCACAATAACAGAAGTTAGGTGTGCACAAGACACATGAACTTGCATCTGGCAAGGCTCCAAGTAAGGATGGGATTCCAATAGAGGTTATCAGGAGTGGGCAAGACACACTCACTCTACAGATCCACCAGCTAACAGACAATGCTGACGAGAAGGACAAGTCCCACAGGATTCCAAAGATTCAAGCATCATAACACTGTACAAGAACACGGGCGATCGGAGCGACTGCAACAACTTTATCTCACTTCTGTGTATTGTTGGAAACCTATTTGTCAGAATTGTTCTGCGCAGACTTCAAGTCTTAGGAGATAAAGTATACCCCGAATCACAGTGTGGCTTTCGACAGAACCGGTCTACCATTGATATGATATTCTATTTGCGACAAATGCAAGAAAAATGCCGTGAACAGAATCAACCACTGTTTATTGCTATCATCGACCTCACAAAGGCATTTGATTTGGTCAGTCATGAGGGTTTGTTCAAGGCACTAAAGAAGATTAGCTGCCCACCAACTCTTCTGTCCATTGTGGAATCGTTCCACACAGGCATGAAGGGTATAATCAAGTTTGATGGTGCAAAGTCTGAAGAGTTTGAAATCAAGAGTGGAGTTAAGCAAGGTTGTGTACTAGCTCCCACCCTCTTTGGAATATACTTTTCACTTCTACTGAAATATGCCTTTCATGATCAGGATGGTGGTATATACATTCACTCACGCTCAGATGGTGGCCTTTACAATGCTCATAGATTGAAGGCCAAGACTAAAATTAGGAGGGTGCTGATCAGAAAGTTGCTTTTTGCAGATGATGCTGCAGTTACGACTGACTCTGAGGAAGAATTACAATGTCTACTATCTGCATTCTCCAATGCTTGTTCCGAATTTGGTTTAACAATTAGCAAAAAGAAGACACAGATTATGTCACAAGGTGCACATGGGATACCTTCAATCTTTATTGACGACGCCGATCTAGAGATGGTAGACCATTTTACATATCTAGGATCAGTGGTAAATAGCAAATTATCCCTAGATCAGGAAATCAACATCCGAATTGGTAAGGCAGGAACAACAATGAACAGGTTAAGAAAAAGAGTCTGGGAGAACAGGAAGCTTACTGCCAAAACAAAAGTCCTTGTCTATCAAGCCTGTGTCCTTAGTACTCTTCTTTATGGCAGTGAAACCTGGACAACTTACTCACACCAAGAGAAACGTTTAAACAGCTTTCGTATGCGGTGTCTGCGAAGAATTCTTGGTATTTAGTGGCATGACAAAATCACAAATACTGAAGTATTGGAAAGATCAGGTTGTGTGACGGTTTATTCCATTCTCAGTCTTCGTAGACTTAGATGGATAGGACATCTTAGGAGGATGGATGATGATAGAATACCAAAGGACATCTCTTTTGGTGATTTACAGATGGGTAAGAGATCTCAGGGTTGGCCTCTACTACGATACAAAGATGTCTGTAAGCGGGACATGATTGATACAGGCATTGATAACGCACATTGGGAGCAAGTCGCCGCTGAACGTGTTGCATGGAGGGCAAACATCAGAAATTGAATAAAGACAAAGGAGAACATTATTGCGGATAAGTCACACACCGAGCGTGCGAGACGTAAGATGGTGCATGATGGTGGAAATAACTACGTGTTCACATGCACCCACTGGGAACGCACATTTACAGCGCCAATTGGCCTTACCAGTCACATTCGCTATCGCCATGGGTAAAAGTTATTATGCCTTTTTGAAGCACAAACTATCGTCTGTCAAGACGGCAAGGTGCCAACCCTCCAACACCACCTGTTAAACTGTGTTCAGAGGCTGTAGAAAGAACACAGGCAATGAATTACCTGGAGATACGTTTTGATCGAAGCCTTGTTTATAGTGAGCACATAGATCAGGTGATAACAAAGGCCAAGCGGGGTTTGGCTGCGATGCGGGTGATGGCGGCAGCAAACTGTGAGCAGCGACATCTATGCCTCCTATAAGATGGGCTGGTCATGTATGTTTTTGAGTATGCGATGGCAATCCTGACTCTCAGCCGTAAGCAGATAGAGAAGATGGAAAGGATACAAAACGAAGCTATGCGCATTATTCTTGGATGTACAAGAGATACAGCATGCAGGGCGATGAGCTACCTTCTTTATTTTCCAACCATTGATGACAGACTTCAAATTTCCAGAGCATGGCTGCCTGAGAGTTATCGCAAACATACAACATCCACAGCATAGTGAAATTAGGAAGGTGAAGGGCAGCACGTTAAAAAGAGGAAGGTCATTGTCAGAATCTCCATCGTCATCGCCAGGAGGCGACGACCAAGTACGACCGTGAAGTTGACTAACAGCTACTACGCAGTGGATGGCCAGTGGTCAGCGTGCCGCACGAAGCGCACGAGAACTGAAAGCAAGGCCAACAAGGAAAAATCGCTGGTAGCTGAGAGGGCCTAGGACTTCGAGACTGGACGGACATGAAAGAGAGTGTTGCACGTATTTATGTATTGATCTATGCTTGATGGATGAAAGCCTGTATGGTTTGTAGAGTTGATGTAGAGACTGAGTGTGTGCCTTATTCCATGCATTTATGAACTTGTATATTGTATGTATGTATCTGTAAATGGCATTGTCGCTGATTGTGAGCGCTGCATTATACGAACGCCGTTGAGAAGTGTGATTAAAGTGTTTCAGTTATATCAGTTATGAGTACAATCATTCGCTGTGTATGATTGTTTCACTCCTGTTAGAGAACACGAGCCATTGTTAGTGTAAACCAAGACCCTGATAGGCAGTGAGCGTGGGGAATCTCGTCCGGTTTTTGAACAGTTGAACAATAGATGTGTGTTAGGAAGTGAACGTTAGAATCTCGTCCGGCTTTGAACAGTAAGATCTTGTTAGTTGAAAAATGAGCGAAAGATGGAAGATAGAGTATGAAGGTAGTGATTGAACGTGAAGAATTGCATCCGTGTTTAAACCAAGTAATCGAGTGATTGAGCGCAGAGGTCTCGCCCGTTTGAGTGAGTGAAATAACATTGTGAACGAACGATTATTGTAAAAGATTATACAAAGATATGTATTATTTGACGATAGTAGATGTAATATAGGAAACGAAATGGAAAGGAGCAGGGATAAGGACAGGAGAGGATTGTAAGATTATTTACTCTGGGGGAGACGAACAGCAAAGAGGTGTAGCCATTATATTAGATAAGCAAACATCAATTTCTGTCAAAGGATATCGGGCTGTGTGTCAGACAGATTTCTATTAGTAAAATTAAACGGAAGACCTTTTAAAATAAATGTCATTCAAGTATATGCCCCAACAAGTGAATGCAGTGAAGAAAGTATAGAGGAATTTTATAATGACATGGAGTCTACTTTGAAGAACTGTAAAAAAATCAGAAATAAATATCATAATGTATATTAGTATATTTAGTAGAAAAATAGGAAAGCAAAGCGATGCATGCAGTGTAGGCAACCATGGTTTGGGAGAGAGAAATGAAAGAAGATACAGACTTGTAGAATGGGCAAAAGAACAAGAAATGGTTGTAGGAAACACCTGGTTTAAACAGCATCCTAGAAGATTATGGACATGGAGGAGCCCAGGCAGCAGGATTAAAAACCAGATAGATTACATCCTGATTAGCAAAAGGTTTAAAAATAAGTTAACAATCGTAAAAACAGTTCCAAATGCAGACTGTTACAGTGATCACAGATTAATTATAGACACATTGAGGGTAAAATTAAAGAAGAAAGTCAAGTATCCAGCAGGAAACCCTAAATATGACTTGTGCAAATTGAAAACTGACAAAGAAATACAAGATAATTTTAACATAGAAGTAAAGAACAAATTTGATTTATTGTCTGATCTAGAGATCCTATTTCAAGATGTAGATGATCAAAGGGAAATGCTGAGGAATTCAATCAGTTGTGCAGCAGAAAAAACTATTCCAAAAGTAAAGAAAGTGGGTCGTAAGACATGGATGACTGAAGAAATTTTACAACTAATGGAAACAAGAAGACAGAACAAAAATAATCCTGCCAAATATGAAGAAATTCACAGAAAAGTCAGAACTTTATGTAAGCAGGCAAAAGAAACATGGCTTGAGAAAAATTGTAGAGAAATTGAAGAACAACACAACAGTAAAAATGCGAAACTAATGCACAACAAAAATACAGGAGCTTACTAATCAAAGAACAAGTACATCAGCAGGCTGCCTAAAGACAAAAGATGGAAGAGTCATAATAGAAAAAGATCAGATCTTACATGTATGGTCAGATTACGTGAAAAACCTTTATGACGATAACAGAGACGAAAAGTATGATGTTCAAAATAATAATGAAGGACCACCAATTTTGAAAATGGAGGTTCAGAATGCTCTTAACTATATGAAATCTGGCAAGACCCCCGGTTCAGACAGTGTCACAACAGAAATGATTAATGCTTTAGAAGAATATGGAATATATAAAGTTACCAGTCCGCTTAATACAATATATGATACTGGAAATATACCTCAGGAGTTATGTAATTCTGTATTTATTGCAATCTCAAAGAAATCCGGAGCCTTGGAATGTGATCAACATCGAACAATTAGTATAATGAGTCACATCACGAAGAAATTGCTAAGAATTATCATGCAAAAAGTTAGGAGGAAAATACAACCTGAAATAGGAGAAGAACAATGTGGCTTTGTAAAAGGCAAGGGTACAGTAAATGCTGTGTATATACTGAAAACCGTAATCGAACGCTCTATAGAAGTAAACAAAGATCTACACCTTTGCTTTAATGACTACACAAAGGCTTTCGATAAAGTGAGACTTGTCAACATGATAAGGATGCTTGAAGATTTACTGATTGATGGAAAAGACCTTAGACTTGTAAAAAACATATATTGGAAACAACAAGCTACCATAAGAGTTGATAATGAATTAAGCCAATATCAGTCTATTAAGAGAGGTGTGAGACAGGGATGTGTAATGTCTCCAGATCTGTTTTCCCTGTACAGTGAATGCATTTTCAGAAATATTGAAGATATGGAGGGAATCAACATTGGGGAACGATACATCAATAACATTAGATATGCAGATGATACAGTCTTGATTGCAGACAATGAACAGGACCTGCAAAATTTAGTAGATGCGGTTGTTACACAAAGTGAACAACTAGGGTTAGAATTAAATTGTAAAAGGACACAGATTATGGTCGTCACTAGGAAGAACGAAATACCACAATGTAATATACAAGTGAATGGGAATATTCTTCAACACGTGAATAGGTACAATTATCTCGGAACAGTAATAACATCTGATGGGAGATGCCTTGAAGAGATTAGAACAAGAATCGCCATGGCAAAAGTAGCTTTTAGCAAGATGAAAAACATACTGACCAATAAAAAGATGTCAATTGAAACGAGAAAAAGAGTGTTGAGATGCTGCATAGAACCTGTACTCTTATATGGATGTGAGGCTTGGACAATGAGCAGTCAAGCTGAAAAACATCTGATGGCTGTGGAAATGTGGTTTCTGAGGAAAATGCAAAGAATACCATGGACAGCCAGACAGCATTAGCAACACCTTGGGGGTTATACGAATGATGTAAACTGCCATTTGGGCTAGTCAATGCCCCAACGACATATGTAAGAATGACAAGACTGTTACTGGCAGACATACCCAACATTCTATCATATATGGACGACATCTGTGTACACACCATGACAATGACAGAACACCTAGCGACACTACGACAAACTTTTGAACGCATCAGGCAACATGGCCTGATAGTAAAGCCAGCAAAGGTAGAAATTGCCTATCATGAAATTACTTTTCTAGGCTACAAAATTTGTGATGGATATGTTACCACCGATGACAATATTGTTTCTAGAATTCTAAAATTGTCACTTCCTACAACCAAAAAGGAAGTAAGACGTATGTTAGGATTGTTGAATTATTACAGAAGATTCATACCTAACTTTTCGAGTTTGACAGAACGTTTTACAAATCTGTTAACAAAAAACCAACCGAATAAAATTGTAAACAGAGAGGGCTGAGACCTGCCTTTACAAAAGAATTGTCATATTTTTATACCAATCCTATACTAAATATGCTGAATCTGAACATTCCTTTCAGATTAAGAACTGACGCGCGCACGACAGGTATAGCGGCCGTGTTGTTACAATCCTATGATGACATCTTACATCCAAAACAATGTTTTCCCGTAGAGAATTTGAATAACGAAGACACAAACAATAGATTGCACGATTTATTGCCTGGCATATTTCGCTGCATCTCGTCAGGTACATACTGCAGAAATCACACAACTTACGTGAATTAACTAGATAAATCCTTCAAGTTGAAATATACACATATTCGCACAGTAATGTCACTTATCTACCACGGTAATTTTAAGCTGACTAACATGTCTTTCTGTTTGCACAATTCTGGCTTGCGTTGATAGATCATAATTGCTTCTGCAAATTTTAACAAGCGAGTATTTTGTGTGTTAAACAACACGCGAAAGGCAGTGTTTCTGTCCACCATATGGCCACTGTCGACGATGTGCCTACCGATCGAAGACGCCGGGAGCTTCCGGTGTGTCGGCCCCACGAGGCTAGCATTTCCTGTGTGTTGTATCTTGTTGACCCATTGAGGTATGTGTTCTAACACCCGTTTGTTAAGCTGTCTCTCAGTTCTACCAATGTAAACGGCCTGGCATCTACATGTGATTTGGTAAATACAATTGTTTGTGGCGTACTGAGGAACAGGCTCTTTGACTGCTGGTGTAGGAATCGGTACGGTTTTAAATCTAATGACTGGAGTTGCCGCACAGAATGTTCGGCCTACAGCTGTAGTAAGCCGGTCTTGTAGACGTTGCATTACGTCATCCCCTCGAAAGGTTAGCTGGATGAATACCTTGAGTTTAGGGACTGTAGTTACGTCTGCTTTGGGTTTGGGCTGTTGGCAGTGGCGCTTTATAAATCATGTGGAGTACCCATTCAGGTTTAAGACATTCTTCAGAGTTTCAAATTCCTCTGTCAGTGTGTCCTGGGTGCATATCTTTCTAGCACGGTCAAACAAGGTCCGTACTAAGCCCCGTTTGTACTGGACAGGTGTGAAGGTCTGAAAATTTAGGTATTGGCCAGTCCATGTTCCCTTGCGATACACCGATCTTTGAATTGTGCCGTCTGCTCTACGTCTCATTAGAATATCTAGGAACGGCAACGCTTCGTTGTGTTCGTGTTCCATAGATAGAGAGATGTTTTTATGCGTCTTATTCATTGTGGCCTGAAACGGTGTTGCTTGTAGCTCGTCTGTGGTGATAATTAGTATATCGTCCACATAACGCCGGTAAAAGGCCAAGTTGTTAATGTCTGAGGATCTCTTTTCTTCTAAATGTGCCATAAAGATGTCCGCTAGAATAGGACCAAGAGGACTCCCCAAGGCCACTCCGTCAATTTGGCGGTATGACTTAGTTAGAAAATTGAATTGTATGTTGGCGGTACATAGTAGTAGTAGCCTCTCCAGAATAGGTGTTGGTATGCTAATTTTAGTTGTTTGTCTTCAATGCGTTCCCTTATTATTTGCACTGTCTCCTCTAATGGAACGTTAGTGAATAGGGAGGCTATATCCATGGATGCCATGTGTTTGTTATTTATGTCCATAGTATCCAATAATTCCACCAGTTGGAATGTATCTCTGAGTATTTTAGGATCGAAGGACTGTCGTACTGGCTTTAACATTTCGGTCAACCATCTCGCCATTCGGTGTTGTGCAGAGTTAACCATGGACAGGATAGGTCTTAGCCGGATGCCGGGCTTGTGAAGTTTGGGTAGTCCGTACATCTGAGGAGTGTGCGAGCCACGTGGTGTGAGCGTTTTTGCAGTGGCCTCACTGATGAGTCCCGCATTCACAAGTGACTGGATCTCTTTCCTCATTATAGCATCCAGGTCCTCCGACTTGTTTACTTTTTGGTCACGATTTTAATTCATCTGACAATATTACATCCATTTTTCTCTGGTAGTCTGGCATACCAACACCTATTCTGGAGAGGCTACTACTACTTTGTACCGCCAACATACAATTCAATTTTCTAACTAAGTCATACCGCCAAATTGACGGAGTGGCCATGGGGAGTCCTCTTGGTCCTATTCTAGCGGACATCTTTATGGCACATTTAGAAGAAAAGAGATCCTCAGACATCAACAACTTGGCCTTTTACCGGCGTTATGTGGACGATATACTAATTATCACCACAGACGAGCTACAAGCAACACCGTTTCAGGCCACAATGAACAAGACGCATAAAAACATCTCTCTATCTATGGAACACGAACACAACGAAGCGTTGCCGTTCCTAGATATTCTAATGAGACGTAGAGCAGACGGCACAATTCAAAGATCGGTGTATCGCAAGGGAACATGGACTGGCCAATACCTAAATTTTCAGAGCTTCACACCTGTCCAGTACAAACGGGGCTTAGTACAGACCTTGTTTGACCGTTCTAGAAAGATATGCACCCAGGACACACTGACAGAGGAATTTGAAACTCTGAAGAATGTCTTAAACCTGAATGGGTACTCCACAGGATTTATAAAGCACCACTGCCAACAGCCCAAACCCAAAGCAGACGTAACTACAGTCCCTAAACTCAAGGTATTCATCCAGCTAACCTTTCGAGGGGATGACGTAATGCAACGTCTACAAGACCGGCTTACTACAGCTGTAGGCCGAACATTCTGTGCGGCAACTCCAGTCATTAGATTTAAAACCGTACCGATTCCTACACCAGCAGTCAAAGAGCCTGTTCCTCAGTACGCCACAAACAATTGTATTTACCAATTCACATGTAGATGCCAGGCCGTTTACATTGGTAGAACTGAGAGACAGCTTAACAAACGGGTGTTAGAACACATACCTCAATGGGTCAACAAGATACAACACACAGGAAATGCTAGCCTCGTGGGGCCGACACACCGGAAGCTCCCGGCGTCTTCAATCGGTAGGCACATCGTCGACAGTGGCCATATGGTGGACAGAAACACTGCCTTTCGCGTGTTGTTTAACACACAATATACTCGCTTGTTAAAATTTGCAGAAGCAATTATGATCTATCAACGCAAGCCAGAATTGTGCAAACAGAAAGACATGTTAGTAAGCTTAAAATTACCGTGGTAGATAAGTGACATTACTGTGCGAATATGTGTATATTTCAACTTGAAGGATTTATCTAGTTAATTCACGTAAGTTGTGTGATCTCTGCAGTATGTACCTGACGAGATGCAGCGAAATATGCCAGGCAATAAATCGTGCAATCTATTGTTTGTGTCTTCGTTATTCAAAATCTTACATCCAGTCTATTATTTAAGCCGCAAGTTGTCACAAAGAGAACGCAGATGGTGTACACCAGAGTTGGAAGGCCTGGCATTAATTTATGCTATTTCTAAGTTATCTAAATATTTGCTCGGTAAACATTTCATCGTTGAGATAGATAACAACCCATTAACTGTTAATACGAAAGGAACACCGACAAACCACAGAATCGCCAGTTGCGCTTTATTACTCCAGAACTACAGCTTCGAAATAAGACACATCAGCGGGACGAAAAAATACGATTGCAGACCTACTTTCAAGATGTCCTCTCGAGACGTCCGGCGACAGTTTAACTACGCCTGAGCGCAAAGACTAAGGCTGTTACCTATGGCGCTCAGTAAACTATCACAGTCCAACGAGTAATATCTAATTATACAAAGAACGCTGTGGAAAGTGACTTACTGTGATAAGGACGAAGTCCTGCAATTTATTCGAAATACATTTTTAACTATTGAATGTGATGAATAGATGAACGATTAGAATGAGAAAGGACAGTGATTTTAAACCGTTAGTATCATTTCTACGAACAGTGTTACAAGAACAGTACTACATGTGTGTACAGACTTACCGTATTCCAGCTTTCTGTAACATCCGCAGTAACTACGCCTATGTATACTAGTGATATAAGCACAGGAAATTGTTCGAACATTTTAACTGTATAACTGTGTTAAATAGACGACTAGAGGAATTCAACGCGTCCAGAACAGGTAATCCAAACTTGTATAAGAACAGTGTAATCCAAACGTGTAAAAGAACAGTGTGTATTACTCCAACGTATGAACACATCATTTGTGTACTTCCGTTTCCTTTTCGAATTATTTTCTAAATTTATCACAAATAGCAGAGTATACCAAAAATAGTCACGAATGAATGGCAGAATGCATGATTTGACACTAAAATTTACATATGCTTAATTGAATGAAAGGATTTATATATTTGTGATCTAAGAATCATTGATTGATTAATTTTTTCTCAGTGGTGCCAAGTATGCCACCATTGAAAATAAATATCAAACTATAACGCTTAGAATAGTAATAACAAATGTACTTTACTTTTTTTTAAAGAATTTGAAAATTACCTCCCATAACGTTTCATCATTACAGCTAAGGGGAAACGATCTGACATGTTGGGAAAATGTAAGCATGCATATATTGTCTGTTTCATAGTAGCCAGAATGTCTACAGGTCACCATGTGACGTCAACTATGCGTGGAATATAGTTACTAAGGTTGGGGACCAGGATTGGACTATCCGACCATATCGGTGGGTTTCTAATTCTGAAATCATCTCATAAGGGAGATGATTTAAGGCCTAACATGTTCTTTTTGTGATTCTTTTTATTGTGTTGTGAGGTAGTGCGTTGCTTGAAAGATAGCGTTAGTCGCTGATAACTACCGGACTGGCTAAAGTCCATTGCCAACCATGGTACAAATCCAACTAGGGGGCAATACTTGATGAGAGTAGCCTGTGGCAGCAATGAAAGAAATGTGTATCATGCATCATTACCATGTCAATAAACATACCAGAGAGTCACCTAACAGGATGAACAGTTAGTCGATTCTGTCTTATAAAGATACTAGCTGACCCGGCCCGGCTTCGCCCAGACCCTGGTGGGGAGCATCTCATTTAATTCATATAAGTAGTCATATAAGTTCCCGTTCCCGACTGTCTGTCTGTCTGTCTGTCTATCTATCTGTCTGTCTGTCTGACCCAGCCCAGCCCATGGTGGAGAGCATCTCATTTAAATCATATAAGTAGTCATATAAGATCCCGTTCCCGACTATCTGTCTGACTGTCTGTCTGTCTTGGGTAAATGGAGGAGGGAGGAGGAAGAGGGAGGAGGAGGATGGAGGAGGGAGAGGGAGGAGGAGGAGGGAGGAGGAGGGGAGAGGAGGAGGGAGGAGGCAGAGGGAGAAGAAGGAAGGGGGAGAGGAAGGAGGGAGAATGAGGAGGGGAGGAAGGAAAGGGAGGTGGAAGAGGAGGAGGAGGGAGGAGAAAAGAGGTAGGGGGAGGAGGAGGTAGAGGGAGGAGGAGGAGGAAGGAAAGGGAGGAGGAAGAGGAGGAGGGAGGAGGAGGAGGTAGAGGGAGGAGGAGGGAGGAGGTAGGAGTAGGAGGAAGAGGAGGAGAAGGGAGGAGGAGGAGGTAGAGGGAGGAGGAGGTAGGAGGAGGAGGAAGAGGGAAGAGGGAGAAGAAGGGAGAAGGAGGAGGGAGGATGATGAGGGAGAAGGAGGCAGGAGGAGGAGGACGGAGGCAGGAGGAGGAGGCAGGAGGAGGAGGGAGGCAGGAGGAGGGATGAGGAGGGAGGGGAGGAGGAGGGAAGATGAGGGAGGAGGGGGAGGAGGCGGAGGGAGTAGGAGGGAGGAGCATGGAGGAGGAGGGGGAGGAAGAGGGAGAAGGAAGAGGGAGGAGGGAGAGGGAGGAGGAAGAGGAGGAGGGTGGAGGGAGGAGGAGGGAGAGGGAGGAAGAGGAAGCGGGAGGAGGAGGAGGGAGAGGGAGGAGGAGGGAGGAGGAGGGGAGAGGAGGAGGGAGGAGGCAGAGGGAGAAGAAGGAAGGAGGAGGAGGAAGGAGGGAGAGGAAGGAGGGAGAATGAGGAGGGATGATGATTGCCGTGTGACGATTCTGTGTAGTCACGTCATTTTCTTCCCTTTCCCTAGCATTTTGGTTCGGGGATTCTTATTTTGGGAGGGGGAGGAGGGAGGAGGAGGAAGAAGAAAAAAAAATACGACAGTTGGCTGCTCTGGAATGAAAGGAAGACGTGTAGAAAATTTCATCTCAATCGGATGGGCCGTTCGCGAGCGCATAAAGGACATACGGACAGACAGACAGACAGACAGACAGACAGACGGACGGAGATCGCCTTTTATATATAAGATTATTAATTTAAACCAACTATAAACACCCATAATGAAAGGATATTCCTTTCATAAGAGGAGGCGGCGGAGAGTGTCTGAATCTCCATCGTCATCGCCAGGAGGCGACGACCAAGTACGACCGTGAAGTTGACTAACAGCTACTACGCAGTGGATGGCCAGTGGTCAGCGTGAGGCACGAAGCACACGAGAACTGAAAGCAAGGCCAACAAGGAACCATCGCTGGTAGCTGAGAGGGCCTAGGACTTCGAGACTGGACGGACATGAAAGAGAGTGTTGCACGTATTTATGTATTGGTCTATGCTTGATGGAAGAAAGCCTTTATGCTTTGTAGAGTTGATGTAGAGACTGAGTGAGTGCCTTATTCCATGCATTTATGAACTTGTATATTGTATGTATGTATCTGTAAATGACATTGTCGCTGATTGTGAGCGCTGCATTATATGAATACAGTTGAGAAGTGTGATTAAAGTGTTTCAGTTATGTCACCGTGTGATTGAGTACAATCATTCGCTGTGTATGATTGTTTCACTCCTGTTAGAGAACACGAGCCATTGTTAGTGTAAACCAAGACCCTGAAAGTCATGGATGGGTCAAGCCGAAGACAGTCTTCAACAGGTGTGTTCAGTGGAGGACTTAGAACCTGGTGAGGAGTGGGTACAAGTGCCAACAGATTTATGTACGTCCGTTTTAGTTTGCATCCAACTAGACAGAAAATGCAGACAAGAAAATCCGGCTGCTGTGGAGACGGAAGTACAAGCGTTGAATTTCGAGAATTCGTTAGACGGTGATGCTGTCATTTACAGAGATGGGTCGGTCGTCCGACATGTGAGAAGCTCATGGGCCTTAACGGCGCGAGTCGGAGGGAGAATTGTGAAGGAGGACTCTGGTGCTTTTGTTGAGACCACAAGTAGCCTGACTATGGAAGTCATGGCAGTAAGTTAAGCAATAACATGGCTCGAGACACAGACATTCACTAGGGCATGTGTCCTTAGCGATTCAATGAGCATGCTCAGGAGGATAGAGATAGGGTGGATCCGAAGAGAGTGGTTGCTGTCTCTGGTGCGATCTCGGCTGACAAAGATTAGTTTCATCTGTGTGCCAGGTCATGCGGGAGTACATGGAAATGAGCGGCTGACAAGCTCGCAGGTATGGCTAATGTGGAGGGCGGATGCACTATGGACCAGGCTGACATTCTGAATGCTCTACGAGAAGTAAGACTTTTGCGAGAACCAAGTGATGAGTGTGAATCTACAACCATGGTCAGACACCGAGAACAGCAAATTATAAGAGATGTGGCCAAACAAGAACACTACGCAGGAAGCCAAATAAGATTGATAAACCAACACAGAACTGGTGTCGTTAGCCGCAACACGCTGCGGGATTTGCTGAAGAGGGGATCAGAGCACTTATGGACTGAATGTTTCGATGTGCAATGAGGGTGATCTGTCGATTAACTAACTAACTAACTAACTCATACACTCAGACCAACAGTGCAGTATTCAACACAGAAACACACCAACATACACACTTCACTAGAGATTTCATCACATACACCCACTAGAAAGTCTGTCAATCCTCCCTCTTGTCCAGGAAAAAGGCCTTTGGCAGACTTCCGCAAACATACTTACACAAAACACTAGCACACTGCAACATAAGACAGTACAATAGACAGTTGATACACATCTTGTATAAAAATTCTGAAAGTAAGGTACTTGTGAATCATTCACTCACAGCCAGCTTCAGGATCACAAGCTCTGTCAAACAAGGGTGTCCACTATCACCAATTCTATATTTGTCGAGATCAAGAAGATCAAGGACAATGTCAAGTTCAAGGTGCTTTGCGGCAGATACTGGTGATCCGGGATAGAGACAAGGCCGAGAAGCAGAGCCGTTGCCACCTGGTCTGGCAGTCACATAACTTAAGTGAAATCAATAAATGAATAAAACCAGGCACATACATATTTTACATATACATACATATTTGAACTGTAACTAAATTAGGAATGAATAAGACATGGTTTTAATGAGTTAATATTTAATCATCTAGGGCAGGGGTGGGCAAACTACGGCCCGCGGCCACATACGGCCCGGCAAATTATATTTTGCGGCCCTCGAGGGCATTTAGAAATAAAAATATTTACGTTTCAAAATTATTTTGTTGAATTTTACAGAATTTTATGTACCGTTATGATTGTTTTAACATTTTGGATACAATTTCTTAATAATTTTCTATTGTCATATTACTGCAATAAATAGTTATTTATAATGTTTGATAACCTATAAATAATTCATAATTACTTATTGTGATATGTTGCTCTAAACAAAGTGAACATAATTTATATGCGGCCCCCCAATAGCTTTAAATTTGTCAATCTGATCTATGCACAAAACGTTTGCCCACACTTGATCTAGAGAAACGATTATCTGGTGTTAGCTCAAGCTATATGTCCTGAGTGCAGTGATGTCAGTTCTTAACTCAACTCAACACAACTCAACTCAAGCTTATAGTAAACAAAGAAATAACTGGAGCTACATACGATTCTCTTTTATATTAGTGTGCTAATCAAACTTTGGCTTTTAAGGATGTTTTCCTGGAGCAGAGATGGCAGTGCCTTCTAAAAAGGGTATGGCTGCATGCTGATTATGTTTTTACACTTGTTAAATTCATTAGTTTCATCACTACCCAGAATTTAAAAAAAAAAATTATTATCAACATCACCATCAGCTCCTTGTCATGAATGTCGAAATATTTTTTTTTTTTTTTAATCATTTTGTGTTGAAATGTGAATTAATTGTGTATGCACAGTGAAAATATTTTCAGAAATATAGAAGATATGGAAGGAATCAACACTGGGGGACGATGCATCAATAACATTAGATATGCAGATGATCCAGTCTTGATTGCAGACAAGAAACATGACTTGAAAAACTTAGTAGACGCGGTTGTTGCACACAGTGAACAACTAGGGTTAGAACTGAATATTAAGAAGACACAGATTATGGTCGTCACTGGGAAGAAGGAAATACCACAATGTGATATACGAGTAAATGGGCACATTCTTAAGCAAGTGAATCCATACAGTTATCTCGGCACAGTCATAACATCTGACGGGAGATGCCTTGAAGAGATTAGAACAAGAATTGCCATGGCGAAGGTAGCCTTTTGCAAGATGAAAAACATACTGACCAATATCAAGATATCAACTGAAACGAGAAAAAGATGTTGAAATGCTACATAGAATCTATACTTTTGTATGGATGTGAAGCGTGGACAATCAGCAGTAAAGCTGAAAAACAGCTGATGGCTGTGGAAATATGGTTTCTGAGGAAAATGCAAAGAATATCATGGACAGACAGAAAAACCAATGAACAAGTCCTTCAAGAAACAAATGAAGATGGTAAAATGATTAGAGTCATTAGGCGTAGACAGTCAAAAATTTGTGGGCATTTTATGAGAAGAAATGACTTGGAGAACTTACTGACGACTGGCAAGATCGAAGGCTGAGAAGTAAATACTGGATGGTTTGGCCACTTGGCATGGTCGAGCCAGGAACACGGAGCTGATTTAACGATTCTTTGTGATCGAGTGAGATGGCAGAACACGACCGCCCACCCTTATCGGCATGGCACATGATGAATAGATGGAGCATGTAACCATAATGTTATAATGGAAACATTTACTTAATGGAAAATCTTTAAACAGTCTAATTAACCTGACAAAGAGCATGTCGCCAGAGGAGGAGGAGGAGGAGGAGGAGGAGGAGGAGGGAGGAGGAAGAGGAGGAGGAGGAGGAGGAGGAGAAGAAGAAGAAGAAGAAGAGGAAGAAGAAGAAGAAGAAGAAGAAGAAGAAGAAGAAGAAGAAGAAGAAGAAGAAGAAGAAGAAGAAGAAGAAGAAGAAGAAGAAGAAGAAGAGGAGGAAGAAGAAGAAGAAGCAGAATGAGGAGGAGGATGAAGAGGAGGTAGAGGAGG